>KZ807546.1:394022-414374 GCA_000696205.2 Oncopeltus fasciatus | reverse complement strand
ATATATCAATAGATGTGTAGAAAAAATTCTTATTTTTTGTATCCTCCCTCAGAGCATTTTCACGAGTTTATATATTTTTTTAAATTTATGTATTTGAAATTAATTTCAAATATGGCATATATAATTGAATATGAAACATAATATTTAACTGATAACTTATTAATTGTATAGAAAAAAATTATTTATGGATTTTTTTGTTCATTAAAACTACATTGCTTTAATTTTATTGTAAATTTCATAGCACAGCTCACAATTATTGCACCAACCACAAATATTAAATAGAATCTTGACTTATAAGTAGCTGAGAAAAAATCAATAGTTTCTGTCCTGCTTCTGTTTCACCTAAGAAATATTCATTTCTTTATACTATCAAGAATTATTTTTATATTGATTTAATAAGGTTGAACCTGCAAAGTTTAAAGGAATTTAGATATACCACAACTACTTACATCATAAGGGAATTAGGGATGTGTAGGTCTGCATTTTTTCTGTGTTCAGCTTCTATTATTTTTTAGATTTCCCAATAGATAACAGCTTAGCTTGGGATATTAAAAATATGTATTTTATTCAAATTCCCTCAAGCAAATGATATTTTATTTAAATATCATTTCCATTGTACAAAAAAATAAATTTTCTAATATGTATAAGTTTAATATAAATTTCATTTTTATTCATTTTACTGTTTTATTTATATTTATTCTAACCCTAATTATTTTTCTTCGTCTATAAAATACTTAATTTGATTATGCATTTGACACTTTTGAATTCCCCAAATTAAGGGTATTAAATTAAGGCTTTTTATTATAAATAATTATTAATTTTAGATTTCCTATAGACCTTCAGGTTTAAGTAAAAATTAAATTTGTTTTTTCAATAATGAGTAACCAGCAAGTTACGAAGATTTAATTTCTGTATGTGTGTGTGTGTTTAATCAATTAACATTATTAATAATTATCATCTATATTAATTGATGATAAATTTTATGATTGGGGATATTTAAGAGAGAAGAAATTGTTTGACGAGTACATTAAACTGGTCATAGCTTTGAAAGAGTTACTTATACATTTTATGGTGAGACCATTTCTATCTCTGATTTATTGGGACATAAATGCGCCGTAAGATTAAAGAAGCACTGCTTTGCACCCTAAAACAGCAACTAAAACACTGCACCCTTAACATTTATGAATTAAGAGGTATTAGGGATAATTTATCTATCTATCTTTCACTCTCTCTCTATCTATCTCTCTCCCTCTTCATTCTCTAAATTAATCTTTGAAAAATAAGCTACAATTTTTCAATTATTAACTTTGGGGTCTGGAGAGGGAGAAAAATACACTGGATCCAATTTAATAAGTACTCAGGATGTAGTGTTTTATAAGAACATTACCAAAGCCTAATTGGTTATTTATAGATTAAATTTTCATAATTTAAAATACTGTTTAGGTTACGTCAAGAAAGAAATTTCTGAGTCTTCGATGCCCAACATTATTATGAAGAAGCAAATTTTCACTGAAACTATAGAGCATAAAATAAGGTAAGCATGGGATGAGAAAAAGTATTCAAGAAAGGGAGAATGTCAGCAGCGATTTCTTAAATTATTTTACTAAATTAAGTTATGCTACAAATGACAATTATTATAAATTAATTATTTCTAGTCTAAACAAATTGAAACTGCTGATAAGTTTAGTATGGCTTTAAACTTTTTTTTTTTTAGTTAGGCCCTTTCGGAGTTGCGGCCTCTCTCTCATTTCAATGCCATTCACAGTCATTTAACAACATTGTTAGCAATTACAAAAAGTAAGCTTATTTACAGAATGTAACAACCAAATAAATAAATAAAATTTAGGTTTTAATAATACTTGACATCAATTCTAAGCTTCCATTTACCTTTCTAGTGAAGAAAGAAATTATTTTCCCAGAATATTTCATGACTCCTTAAATTTTCTACAATTGATACAATAAATCTCACACTCATTCATAAAAAAATCTGATACAGTATATAGTGGAAATTTTTTTTACATTTATCAAAGTTCATCAGACTTAAAAATCTGGAAGAATACATATGTATTAAATTAAAATACATATACTCATTTTTAAAATGGTTGTTTGTATAATCTTTTTTGTTTAAGTTAATAATTGCATCCCTCTCTACTATTTGAAGACAGATTTAAGGGTCAGAAATGAAAATCTTGTTACTCTCTTTTTCTTTGTAGTTATTTATGTCAGCAAAATTTTCAATTTTTCATTGTTTTGTATCAACAAAAATATCGTTAATTCCATAGAAGTAATTTATTTTATGAAATTGTCAGTGAAGTATAGTATTATCATAATTAATTGGACTAATAATGGATAATTAGTTATCCATAAAGCTTAATAAATGTACTTAAATATAGTTTATAATTCTGAAATACTTAGGTTATTTCACTTGAAGATCAAATGAAATATCTAGTTTATTTCTCTCGAAGACTAAATGAAATATTGGAAATTCTCTTGGTAGACTATACCTATGTTCTTAATAAAATTTGTAATAACCCTTTAATATCATAAAATGCTCCTCAGCTCTCTCATTTGTCCAAACCATCCACTTCTGGCTTATCTACTATTTATTGTTGATGCATTATTTCTATTCATAATTTTTTTATTCATTCTAATTTCAATTCATTTATCTTCCCTCCATGAATATTCCTTGTAGATTAGTATGTTTTGTTTTCGTATATGTTTTCAATTTTGGTTACTTATTGCGGTTTATTATTACTAACGGTATATATTATTCTTATTATTGACACTTGATTGATAACAGTTTTATTATAATTTGGATCCACTAACTAGCAAGAGTTCTTTTTTGGCCAAAATCCATATAAGAAAATAAACAAAATCGTATTTGACAAGATATTTTTGGTGAAAAGTTGAGGACAAATTGTACTAGTAAAACATAATTAAGATATCAATAATAAATAAGAAGATCTAATAATTCTATTTTTAGAATAAGTTAATTTAACAAAACAGAGTATTGCAAAAATGTATGTACAATTAAATAATCAGTTTTGTTAAAATAATATGATAGGCTTTGCTCATTAAGACAATATTTAAAAATAAATATAATACAAAGTAATTGTTTTTATTATGATGAGTACAAATTGTTATTTTATATTTTACAATACTAATAGTTTATAAATATATTGATTTGTTTTTAAGACTGATTTTTATTCAATAAATAAACGATGATATTGTTAATTTTCTTTCATTCTGACAAATCAAATTATTAATCCTTGTTTCTAAAAAAAAAAAAAAAAAAATCTATTTTATTCCTTTGGATAAAGTGTTTTTTAAATAAAATTTCAAAGAAGAGAATACTGCAAAAAATAAAAGTGAAATTATTGTTTAATGAATAAAATTCTCTTTAAGATTGTGGGCATGTTTTTCTAAGACAATCCTTTGTTTATAAAGATTTTGGTTTTAATATCCGCAGAAGTACTTTTAGCTGCAAAAAGTCAGGTAGTATAGCTTCACCAACAAAACTTGACAGTAACAGCATTTTGAGATCATATACTCTGGGATCATGATGATTTAGTTAGAAAACAATGTTTATGATCATATCCAAAATTGTCAATTGGATTCCTTGGGCTAATTTTGATCTGAAGCATATGTAATCAGAAAATCTGGGCATCAATTTAGCTTTATTCCCTCATGAAAGAAGAGAAAAGGTCATGATTCATAAAATTTCAATTTTCAAGAATGAATAATTTTTAAGGCATTTTTCATGTTGTCCATGAGCTTGATGGCCATTGACTTCGGCTTAGTGTCTGTCCATCTGTTGGTTTTGATATTAATGAAATTTTTGGGATGTATTCTGCAGTATTAAAACTGTGATTGCCTTCAAATTATTCAGAAAGTATCCAAAATACGTTGATTATGAAACCTCAAAAACTACAAAACCGATTATGTTCAAAAGTACTGTGGACATTCTGAGAATTAAAATATAATCCTGACACCAGCAGAAAAATTACACCTGGTAAAGATGAAAACAAATTTATGAAGTTCTAACCACAGTGATATTTATTTGGTAGATTGAGACAGGATTGGTTGGCTTTTAAATACTTTGAAGCAGACATTGGTCTTGAGTTGATAAAATAAGCTATTTATGAGATAAGTGTTAGACACAATGGTTCATGATAGAATAATTTTTTAGTTTATGTTTTAAGTAATGCAGTTGATAAAGGTTACTTATCACTTGTCTTAGTTTTTATTTTACTTAGGCTTCTAAGTATTTAGTTAGCTATGTATTCTTTCCAAAATTAATTTAATCCTTACTTATATTAAACATAGTAAAAATCAAGTAAAACATAAATCAAATACATAAAGAAAATGGCCATCCTTATGCAATGTCTATTTTATTAAGAAGTTCTAACATAACATAGTTCTAATCTAAGTATTACACCAGTGAAAAACTTTTTACTTGCACTTAACATTCTCTCCCTCCTGTCCAATTTTGCTCAATAATGAACTCTGATTTTCTTTTCACTTTTAAAAGTGACTTGTCAAATTACACTAAGAAAAACAACTAATTTCAGCTTATAAACTGCAAAATTAAAATAATTGGTTGAGGTAAATCCTCTGATCTCAATAATTCAATTTCCCTGTGTAGCTCTTAAAATATTTATTTTATTAAAAAACAAATTTTTGTCGCTTCATTACTCTAAACTAAATATTATGCCTCCTATATGTCTTATACTTGTACTTAACTTTTCAGGAAATTCCCCTCTCTGTTTTTACTCTATAGTGAACAAAACCTTTTCAATTTACATTTAAAAGCAATATGCCAGATTTCATTAAGAAAACATCTAATTACAGCTGCTAAGCTATGCAGTTTGAAATCTATTGTTCATTTATTGATAGGTATAAGCATCACTTTTATTTGCTTAATTTTACTGCGTATCTCCAAAAATATGTCTTTTATCAAACAAACCTGTGTTGAGTTTGATTACTCTAAACTAAATATTACACCTGCTACATACAATCAATTTAACAAATTTGTTGTTAAGATTCCTTAGTTATGGAATAACCACATTCTCTAAAGGAGATGTAATAAAAATATCAGTAACACAATTATTGACATGCATGAAATCATGTATAACAATAGTGACATGTATAAGTTTGTGGCTGGGGCCAATTAAAAATTCATGACATAAGTGTTATGTGTTCATACCCACATTTCATTTTCATTCTTCAATACATTAAAAGTGTTAATATTTTACAAAATATATATCCATGAATCTATATGTTATCACAAAAGGAGGAATTTTAGAAACTTTGTAAGTGTGGGTCATCTGGATATAAAGGTGTAGTATTCCCAAAGTGGAGATTTTACTATGACTCAATTATCGTTGGGATTTATTTTCAGTTAACAATGAATAGAACAAAAGTCTAGGAAATGAATCTACCAATTTCACCACAGGTCATAGAGACTCAGGAGAAACGTACACATCTATTGTGCAATCCATGGAACAATAGAGAATGTGTGTGACAGTACACTGTTCTGGCTACCTAATTTTTCTCCATTCCATCAAGAATACTTGATTGTGGTAAGTTGTCCCTATGAGCACTCAGCATCATTACAAACAAAGACACAGAAAGAAAAACTAACTGTTCAGTGTGAGTATTGAACCTTGAGAGTCCAGTACCGTAACCCCACCGTAGTGGTTCTTTGTAAATTTTTAATGAATATATTTATCAACTATTTACTTTCGTTACATTGGTGCTTTTTTGAGGGATTAAGATAAAGTTATAAGGTGATTAAAAAATTATTCTTTTGTACAAGAGATATAATATTTCTTATACAGAGGTAGGTCAGCACAAACAAACAACAATTTGTGTACAAAAGTTTGTGTTTATAACTTTAGATACATTTTCAGCAAATATTTACAGAAAATTGCAATAAAGAAGGGTTCTCAGTAAAGAATTAGCAAATATAAGTTTAGTTAAAATAGTTATAACTTAAAATTATTGTAAATCGTATTTCTACAATCTATATACTTAAAAAAATAAATACTGAAATAATAAATATTTATCTTCAAAGAATATTTTAAAGAGCTAAAAAATATTTAATAAAAAACTATTGTATAAATTATTTAACATCATGAACATCAAAAGAAGCACAAAATAATTCCATCAATAAAAGAAAAATAATTTTTTTNCACAATCATTCAATAGTACTCTAAATATATATTATTTTTTCACTATAAGAAAATTATTTATTTGAGTATTTAAAATTTTTAATCTAATACAATAATAATTAATTTCAAATAAATAGCTTCTTTATTATTCTTCCAATAAATGTGTAAAGTGGCAGATGTGATAAACCAATGAAAAAATAAATTTATTAATAAATAAAACACATTCTGAATGAATGTACTAATGATAAAAGTTATAATTATATGAATATTCTTCAATGCAAACTATATATAATAACAATGGAATGTAATATGGGATGTACATTTACTTATAAAAATAAAGTATTTGCTAGGCTTTCTGAAGAATTTCTTTATTGTACTGAGAAAAATAATGTTTTAAATTCATTTAAAACAGCTTACAAGATTACATTAAAAAAAATCATCTTACTGTTAACTAATTTAATTAAATTCAATCAATACTATCCTATGGACGTTAGCAATACTTCAGTTTATTAATCAAGTATTACTCATATTTTAATATAATTCTATAGTAATACAATGTAAACCAAAGAGCTATTACTTAAGTGGCTTTTCTGTTGTACCCACACACCACACTATTAATAATGGATTTTAATGGAATTATCTAACAATAGAATAAAAATAAATAATTAAGAAAACTCAGCACGATTTATTTTTATTTACTTTTCTCCAATTTAATAAAAAATTTTTTATTACAAAATAATTTTTGAAAATGAACAAAAAAAAAATCAAGTCTTGGATCTCACCTCAAGCCATGATTTCCTTTCCTGTTTGACCTCAATAGTGTTTATCTCATAAGATACAATTTTTTTTTTTATAATCCCTAAAAGTTATTTATTGAATACTCCCCTGATTTTTTCTTCTGTGAAATAAAACTACAACTGACCGTTGAACTTTAGCTGAATTTTTTTTTTCTTCCCCACCCTGCTGAAGTCTTTTACTCTCAACTGATACAATGCCTCCCACCATGTCATATAAATAGTCAATGCTTAGATATGTTTTTGAATTTACTCATAATTCCTTATGTGTCAACCTCACCTCACATAACCTGTCAACTATCACTAAATGCTTCAATTTCCTAAATGAATGCTTGGTTCACTATTGAAACTCTTTATAGGTCTTTATTCAGCAGTTTTATTCACTGATATAGTTTCATGAATTTTTCTTAAATATTTTTTATTCTATTTATTTACAGTGTTACTCATTTTGCTCTTATATTCCTCAAAATATATAAATGTGTTACTAATTTTAATACATGAAAGGCTTGTAATTAGGACCAGTTTAGGATGACACACAAATATCCCAATAATTTGAATTAGCCAGGATCGATTAATCAAAAATAGGATGATATAAACAAGTAAAATAAACTATATGGAAAAAACCTTATTGCCACTATAACATGATCCCTTTAAATTTAGCATGATCTCATACTGCCAAGGCAGCTGCTTCTTTTCCTGAAGTAAGATTTGGTTGAGATAGCAATTACTATTACTATGACTGCAAGTCAATTTCAGCCTCTTTTTGTTGTCTAGTACCCCAGGATCCCATAAATACATTTCTTTACAACAAAAGTTTATTGAATGATTCCAAACTTGCTAAATTATTCATTTTTTTAATGATTTTAGTTTTAAAAATATAAAGAAACTAATTAATACATAATTAAAAGTTTATGACTTCAAATATTTTCAGATTTGTTGAATTGTTCTACCATCACAAAATAGATTTGTTCATGAAACATCCATAATCATGAGTTCACCTAACCAATGTATTTGCAAATTATTATATTTGGTTCCTCTTATCAAACTCATAGAATTAGTGTATTAATTAGAACAAAGTTTTTAAGTTCAAACTAAACATTCTTTTTCCATAGCACTAAATGTAACAAGCTGACTTTAAATAGGAAAATAAGAAAAATATGTTTAACCACTTTTTTCTTTGGAGGCCATGCAAATAAACTGTCAATATTCTGTGTTTACATAATGTCCCACTTTAATTGTACACACATCTTGGGCCACAATCTCTAGTCAAATAAAAGATATAAGTAATTTTTAGTAGTTATTGTGTCTCCAGTCTAGAAAATTCTCTGAATTATTCTTCTCTATGATGTAAGTAGGAGAGTGAAATTACATACTTTATTAATATATTGCTCATGGAAAATGTGTTTTTGCCAACATTTTCTTGTTAAAACGTTTGATAAATTGAAAACTAAGCATCTTAAACTCTGGTACACTACTTCTATTATATTATATAATTATACTAATATTGGTACATATTATATTATATAAGTTTACCATTATTGGTACAAATAATTAATGAAACTTTCATTCTGCAATATTTATTATTTCTATGAGAAAAAATTTTTTCACTTTAAGACTTAAAACTGTTGCTTATGGCATAGAATGAATTTTAGCAATGCAGAGCTTTAAGGATTTGCTTTCTACCCATTATTCAGAGCAAATCATAATTAAATAATCATGGCTTTTTCACAAGCTGCACTTTGTTTTTTTTTCACTGGTTTGAATTCTTGGGACCTCCAAATCTCTATAGATTTAGGTATACAAATGTCCTACTGTGGTCAGGAAATACCCTAAACCCTTTTATGGATTTGAATCGATGGCTATAAAAACTATCCTGTTTTACCCTACGTTTTATGGACATTCCAATTTGGTAATAAAGCAAAATTAGATTACTGTGAAAAAATTACTTTTTGTAGTGCTTACATTGGTACACTTTGACCATTGAATTTACTGTTATACAGCAAGAGGCATTGTAAAGTTATAGAAAAAATCAATTACTGTTTATTATAATTGATTTCATACAGATAAATTACATACTAACATTATTTATTCATCATATAATGTGAAATCAATTAATCAATATAAATTGGATAATTGGATATTTTTTATAATAATAATTACTACTAGAATGTTGCATAGTCATATTTAAAAACTAAATCAAATTCTGTTGAAATTAATTTATAAAGGACCAATTATTGTAATCCAAGTCAGTTAGATATTGAATATAATATTCCAATGTTTTGCTTGTCATTGACTGTACCATACAAAAATAATTCCTTCTGCTTTTGTTGTCTTTCAAGGATAAATAGCATGTATTTGTTTGGACACGCTTCTACATGCATTGAGGAATTATTTACCAGGCATTATCAATATTTCAGCAGAAAATTAAAGATCTCTCTGCTATGAAACACCAAATCAGGAAAAAAAAAAAAAAAACAACACTTGATTCCATACATTTTTGATTGGGTTGGGATTTTGGCCACATTTCTGAGATTTTTATTTTGACTAAATGCCTGTAATAGATTTTTAAAGAAAGGTCTTCTGAAGAGTACTTTTCCCCTACAATGACTGAGTGTTATAAAAGATGCTATACATTTAAGTATTAGAGGTTAACATCGACTAGCTGGTAATGTTTGGTAGCAGTTTTGGTGTTTTATTAACAATAAAAGATCCAATTCTTGCCAAAACAACTATAAAATGTTAAGAACAGGCAAACTAAGGGGTAAAGAAGAGGTTTTACAATAATTGATTCTATTATAAAATAATGTCACAAAACATCTTTAGCTTTGGAAGAAACAAAATCATGGTTTCTTAAAATATCTAGTTCTTTAAACTCACTGCTAAACATTTTCTTACTGATTAAAATCAGAATTTTCTTAGTATATTATGGATAGTTTCACACAGGTCATAAATTCAGCATTATGATATGTAAAACAAAAGCTTCAATCAATATAACTTTTCAACATATTTATATTAAAGCTTAATTTACTAATATAGAGACAATTATTACAATTCAAAGAACATTTCAGTGAGGTAGTTTTTTTAATGATACATAATAAATTACATTTGTCTAATATAAAAATATACTATGTTAAAGAAATATTTTAAACATTGACATCAAGTAGTATAAGTAGACTGGTCAATCAATACTTAATAGAATATTTCAAATACAAAAAGTGTAACTCCCACCTCTCAGAATTTGGCCATAAATTTATTTAGATAAGTACTCTTAAAAGCCAAAATTTTTGAATACTGTTTATTGGTAATAATAAAAGTGTGACAGTATTATAGAAGTCTTAAAAATAAATGATTTTTCTACAAGAAAGTACAGCATTAGCCAAGAATATAATTTAAAAAATAATTAGCCTTCTTTATATATTTATGGCAAAATCAAGTAGGGTTAATTTAATTTATTTTTAAATATCAGAATTGTTAAATCAATGGGACTCAAGGGGAGAAAAGGCCAAAATATAAATTTTCCATTTAGTGATATTTGGGGAAGAAATGTTCTATTTCTACTAGAGGCAAAATTATCAGTATTTATTCAAAATTTTATTAGGTTATTCTATATAAAATTATTTTTAATAAAAAGCATAATCCCCTCAAAATGAGATGATTCACCTTTTTAAATATTAATACCTAAAAATCGAATAAAAAAATATCAGTCAGCTGTGATGTTCATATTTTTATTAGAAATGCTAGAGCTGCATTTGTCGAAACTTGGGATTTAAGTTCTGTAACAGACAAGTGCCTAATATTATAAGCTTGATCCAACAACTGTGAAGGATTAAAATAACTATGATAATAGTACTGTTAACTTGTTAACTTAACATCATAGCAGTTGTGTAATTTTGATAAATGCTCGAATCTATATATTTTGTTCTTTAAGTTTTATTTCTAGTTCTTCAGCCTATAAAAATAAATGTTGGAAAAGCTCTATGATTGTCACCCTAGAACATAAAACCTTGTGACTAGGAAATGCAGTTTAAGAGACTGTCTACTAGCCCTGAGGGCGAAAGGTAGGTTTCAACAATCAACAAATGCGAGATTAAGTGACTTAAGAAAGTGTCAAGATGCCTTGAAAAGGTGCATAGTCAAACTCAGCAGTAAAATACAAAATAAAAGAGACATTACTTGCATGTTCTAGACCTTGTAAAAATACTACACTAAGGAGAAGAGAGGTTGGAATAAGATCTTTATTATGTATTAGTTCAACAATAGCCGAGCTTTGGTCAGAGAAGTGTTTAAAAATGAAGTTTTTTGTGAATAATATATAAAAATCAATGCAAGCATTGTCATTAAAGAATAAATTCTTTTGAACATTTTTATACAAGACTTTTTTTAAACTCTTTTCTGACCGAGCCTCAACCCCTGATATATACAACCTTCTTCCTGTTTATTATATACTATTTGGAACACTTGTTTTGAATGAGAGAAATAATAGTTTAGATAGTTGAATACTATTACTCAACCACACAAGTTTTAACTTAATATTGATTACGAATGTGCAGAGTAAGAGCCAAGAAAGTCATTAAAATTGTCAGTAGATAGTAATCCCTAGAATAGGTGAATTCAGTTTAACTCATTACTTACAGATTCTGGTTTTAATCCTCATTGAAGTTTTCAGAAGATTTTGGGGAAGTGGCTTATAAGATCTATATGGAGGAGACCATAACCACAAAAGTTATTATTAGGGAGTATTATGAGAATAGCATTACATTAGGGCTTACAGAAGTCAATATAATATTTTTTTTTTTAAATGTGACATCACAAAAATGCAATAATATTAAAAAACAACTTATTTTTAAAATAGCCTAAAATTATATACTATAATACTTACAAATACTAACACATCTTGCTTATCTTTGGGATGAAATTAGATCAGAAAAGTAACTACACTTAAATATGCATTTAAATTTAAAAAAAAAATTTTTTAAATGATGAGAATCAAATGATGTTCATTTTATCATAAACTATAGTTAATTAATTATGTTATTTTAGCATTCAGGCTTCTTCTGGTTAAGAAAGAGTTAATTAATACCTCAAATTAATTAATATGCTCTTCCCGGCTAACTTTTAAAAATTGAGGTTATTGTAATGCTAGCTCAGCTCAATTTGCAGGCTTGATTGTTTTCAAGTTTTATTTAGTTATAAATTGATGATAAAATGCATAAAAATTGATAAAACCTGGATGCTAAGCATATAAATGCTTACTGTTCAATTTCACCTATCAAGTCTAGTAAAAGTACCTACACAAAATAATTTAACCCTTTTTGTCCAGCCAACTTCTTATATAAACATAAAAATTGTTTTTCTTAACTTCATCAAGTAAAGGAAAGGAACTTCCTTAACTTGATGAAGGATGGCAAAAAAGAATAACTGAAGGAAAGCATACTTTTTCACTAAATATCTCTTCCAGATTCCAAAGAGAACTGTAAAACAATAAACCTCTAGCCACAAGGAAAAGAAGGGAAGTAGAACTGTAAAACAATAAACCTCTAGCCACAAGGAGCAAGTCTATAAAATTTAATGAAAGAAAGAGGATTCAAATCAACAGCAGCTCATACAATAACCAGCATGGGGGTTTTAGAAATTTGATATTTCAATACAAGAAATATTGATCTTTTAAGATCATATACTGCCTTCAAGATGCTCCAAGAAAAATCAAAATTTTAGACCATAAGAATTTTGTAAGTGAAAAATCAATATAAGATAGGATACAATTTTATTAACTACACCTAAAAAAATATCAAGCTAAAAGAGACCATTTGAAGAATAAAAGCAGTTAGGATTATGAAAGAAAATTTGACTTTTTTTCATCACAAAAAACAAAAAAAGAAGTCTTATAATTCCTGGTTCATAACAAATTAAGCTATGCTCTCATAATGGCAGCATTACGACCTAAAGTTATTGTTAGCCAGCAGAAGTGATTGAGGGGGTAAGATTAATTATTCATTAAATCAATAGTAGTTTGAACAAAAGGGGTTAATTTTTTTTTATTAAGTTAACAATAAACCATAAACACAATTTCATTGCATCAAGTAATTAATTAAATGGCTTAAACAGTCAAAATATATTTTAGCCCAAAACTTGCTGTTTTTATCAAGTGTAATAATTTGAGATCATCAGTTATATTATCTATAAATGATGATTAATAAAAAAGCTTTATTACTAATCAAAATACAATAAAGAGGAAATTTTGATATATTACCCACCTAAATCACAATATTTCAAGCTCATAAAATTACCATTAATTCTTGTAAATTATGATTATTTCGCACTTGATTATATTGCAAATTATGACTGATGGATAATGGCTGGCAGGAGTTATATTTTGGCTAGCAATGTAAAACAATAACAGCAAAATGAAAGTTCTAACTCCTAGTTCAAAAATCCATAAAATATTTGGAAAAAATGTTACTGAATTTTTATAAACTCACGTTACTTATGCCATTTTTGAAGAATGAGGAAGAATCTTAATTTGGCTTGTGCACCCTAAAAGACCCCACTATGCAAGAAACAACACTCCTCAAGCATCTTGTTTCACTTTCTTTCTCCTTAAGTCATTTAGAAACTATTCCATTTTCTTTCTTTGGCACTCCCAGACCAGAGCCTTTGTTTCACTCATAGTTCATAAAATAAATAGCCTCACTATTATTCACTTAATCTAGCATATAATAATGTTAATTTTTAAAGCCAGATCTTGAAGGCAACATATCTAAGAAACTCCTGTATTTTTAGATATGTGTATATTTCTATTGACGAGAAGAAAATCCAAATAAAAGTACATCATAATAAAAAATTTTATTATTTAAAATACTTGAAAAAACTTTTAAAAAATTATATTTTTTAAAATTTGAACTGGGGTGATGAAACAAGGTTTTCCATAAATAAAGATTCCAGTTTTCCCACAAATTCCTCCATTTTTTACAGCTGAGCGCTTTTGAGATCAAGAACCTAATCAATAGAGTTCAGAAATTTCCCAGTGGGATCAGAGCGAGACTCATGAATAAATATATTTTTTAAATATATCTTAACTCTAGTAGATCTGTCTCTTACATATTTTAATACCAGTAAACTGGTTTGGAAGGGAAAGACTTTGAAATGGAGAAGTAGAAATTCAACGTTCAAATTAGATCTTTCGAAGGTAAGCAGAAAACATTTTCCAATCATTAAAGGGCAGTTTAATTCTAAAAACTTCTGATTAATTGCAAAACACTAATATTTGTAATTTAATATAGTTTTCTTACTTCAATAATCTCTTATTACTTTAATTTCAAATGACATAATTTAATAATAAAAATTTTTTTATAAACATTTATTTTAATCCTTAACAGTAAAAGTAAATTAAGAACTCAAATGAAAGAAGTAGGGTAATAAAAAAATATTGCAACAACTATTAATGAAAATGCTCTTTATAAAAGTAAATTAAAACATTTTTTAAATTTTTGAAAAATTATTAGACCATCTTGTCCAATTCCTGCATAACCTGCACAGTTACTGAATGAGTTTTAATTTTTATGACGATTTGTCTTTGAAGAATAAGCAAAATCACAATACAGTGTTTACTACTGTCTATAGAATAGAATATTTTCTACTATCTATAGACAGAAACACTTTTTTTCATTCAAAGCATTTCATCATTCAAAGATGATGAATTTCATCATCAATTTAAACAATCAGAACATGTGAAGCTTTCTGTAATAGATAATCTATTAACATTCTATTTTAAGAAAAAATTGAAATGCAACCATCTGAGTTAAACTGTTTCACACGTGAAAAAATTCCCTTGATCTTAATTATGTTTGTAGTAATCATAATTTAATGTTCCAAGTTTAATCTTGTAAAAATAAAATTAAGTAAATATTTGGTAAAAAATTAAGTAAATATCTAGTCTTTATTTGTTATATGTTTTGAATTTAAATAATGAAAAGCATAATTGATTGAATGATTAAAAAAAATTTGAAAGATAAAAGGAAAAAGAAGAAAACTATAGGAAACTGATTAATAAATTGATTAAGGAAAATAAATATACAAATATAAGAGATTAAAAATTTAGAATGACAATATTAGGAATAATAAAGAAAATAATTAATTCTCATAACTATAAGAAATCACAGACATTAAATGAAAATATGACTGAGTTCATATGATCTTTAAAAAGTACAAATTAATGAACAAATCTTAGCATAACTTATAATTTAATTTCATGAAATAAAGTATTATTTGATTGTAGGCTAAATATATAGTATGGAAAATAGCATAGGAAAAATTTATTCTGTTATCAATCCATGGTCAGTTCAGACCCCTTGGATCTATTGTTAAATTAATTAAATTTTGTTAGTTAAGCTTTTATCTACCCTACTACACTTTTTTTCCAGAAACAATTTTCATAAAAAAATAGACTCAAACTACATTAGCAAACCACAAAACTTAGACGCTAAGTGACAATATACTCATTTCTAATAAACAAATACATCTACTTAAGTACTTTTTCATGGGATTAATATACATTTTATCTAAGAACTATAATTAACAAAAATGAACTATTTGGCATGTTAAAATTAGCTAGTTCTTACATTTTAAAAATTCAAAAATCTTCATTTACAATGGTAAAATAATACTATATATCCCTGCTGTTGGTATACCATCATTCATATTTATTTTGGGACAAATGATTAAGCATATTAGAGCTATGGTCGGATAAGTGATAAAGGGAAGAAATACGTTATTCAACTTCAGTAGCCGTGGCCACGGCAGTGACTAGACAGAGGATTCTACATTATGTCATATTATTGCTTCTGATGTTATATATATTACTGATGTCATATATTCTGGGGTAATAAATCAGTTGTCACTATGAAAGAACTGTAAGATCTCAGAAAAGTTCTAGATGATAATACATATGACTTTGAAAGACCTCATAGAAATAAAATAATATAAGAGGCAAACCTCATTTCATAAGAAAACATTGTTCCAGGGGAAAAAATGATAAGCTTTGCTTCAATGTAATATCCACTTTAAAAATCCTATGATGTATTTAACATGATTTCTAACTAAGACTAATAACTAAGTAAACTTCATAAAATTTTGTCCAAATATGACAGAACATTTTTTTGCTTTTCCCATTAGTTTTAATAGTGGTTTTTTTTTTTCATTATAAAATATAATATAGAGTTAAAGTACTCTCATCTTTGGTTTCCCAAGCATAAAAATCATTGTCACTTCACATACTTTTTCCATTGTGACAATCACTTGCAATTGACTCAATGTATCAAATCCCAAATCCAAGAAGGAAGTTTTCACTACATCTGAGCTAAAAACATACTTGCTGAAATTATGAGATTAATGAATGCATATACTAAATACTGAGATACAACAATGTAAATAATAATACTTAAAAACAATAAACTATTTTGAATTATCATTCAGGCTCACTTAAACTAAATTAACATACGTTGAATTAGAGAATGAATGACAGGACCAACAGCAGAAACTCACTTATTGAGCACAACATTCTAAAATGTCTCCATTGAGCTCACTGCTGATCATCTGTTGAAGGGGATTCAGCAGCTTTCTTCTCAATTATCTTAACAATAAGATCTGAGATAAGTGATGTGGCTTCACCTGCTCTTGGTATCACAAACCTGCAAAAGCAATTGAAACTAAGAAAACATTCCTATGGATAAATTCACCCAAGTCAATCTCTTTTACTTATTATTTGTAAAAATTTCAGGATCAAAATTAAAGTTTAAAATTTCATTGAAGTTTCTGTAATAGAAATTTTATAGTCTCTATTGAAAATTTCTATATACTATACCAGGTATGCAAGTTTAAAATGTCGTTTTAATTCCAATAGAATGCGCTCTTAGCCTATTGAAGGATTTGCTTATCTCTAAACGCTATTTTGTTTGTTAGTCATTTGTTTACAAAAGTCAGTTGTCGTTTACGTGGACGTATCATACCTTTCTTAAAATGTCTAATTTTAAGCCAAATAAAGAGCATTTGCGGCATGTCATGATTTTCTTATTTAATCAAAAGAAAAAGGCATCTGAATGTCATCGAATTTTGTTGAGACTTATGGCGATCTTGCTCCAACCGTCAAGACATGTGAACGTTGGTTTCAACGTTTCAAACGTGGTGATTTTGATGTTACTGATCAAAAACGAGAAAATCGACCAAATCGACTACGAGCTTCTCAAGCCCGGCGAAACAGTCAATACCGAGCGCTACCGACAACAAATGATCAATTTGAGTCACGCATTGATCGAAAAACGCCCAGAATGGGCTCACAGGCACGCCAAAGTCATTCTTCAGCATGATAACGCTCCTGCACATTCAGCAAGATTGACTAAGGAAACGATTTCTTCGCTTGGTTGGGAACTCCTACCCCACCCGCCGTATTCACCTGACCTGGCGCCTTCTGATTATCACCTCTTCTCATCGATGGGACACTCATTGGCGGAGCAACACTTCAACAATTTCGAAAACGTACGAAAATGGCTCGATGAATGGATTTCAAATAAAGATGAAGCATTCTTTTGGAATGGTATCCATATATTGCCCGAGAGATGGACAAAATGTGTAGAAAGCGAGGGCCAGTACTTTGAATAAAATATATTATACTTTTTTTTAAATTACTGTGTATATATTTTAAGAAATAAACGACATTTTATACTTGCATACCTGGTATATCACTTCTCAGGACTAAGCCATAATTATAATTGTTATTGTAACATAGTAATGGTATTCTTTTTTAATTTCTTTAAAATATCAATAATTGCATTAAATGTAATATACTATTATTTTTAAAAAATAATCAGCTTTCTGATAAAAAAATTCTATAAAGAATAGACAAAAATATATTTAAATAAGGTATGAACAATTGCCAATTCTTTGCATTTATTTATTTATATAGGTTGAGTAAACATCTTATTATCAAAGCCCAGGCACTCTTTTCTGTAGTGCATATTTCTCTAATTGGTGCTAGTTTATTCCAGAAATGTCTTGGCCTGACAAGGTGTACATATTTTGATATCTGAAGCGAATAAAAACCAATAAAGTTGCCAATTTTAAACACTAATAAATAAAAATTAATTTATATAGGCTAGTGCTTGGTAAACTGAAGGTCTCATTATCAAAGCTCAGGCACTATTTTGAAAATGAACTATTATTAATTATTATAACAAAATATAATTATAAGTCATGAAATTGATAATAAGACTTTAGATTTCGAGAGATCTCAGACTATAAAAATAAAAAAGTAAGCCTGGGCTTTTATAATGAGGCCTTCAGTTTCCAAAGCTCTCAGCCTATATAAAAAAAAAAAAAGTGCTAAGAAATTGACAATTGTTCTTTACCTTATTGAATTGTTTTAGCTCCAGAAATCAAAATATGAATATGTCTTTCTAAAATTTTCAAAGAATAAATTATACCTTTTGATTGTATTTTATAAATTATCCTTCAGTACTGTTAAAAATAGAAGATAGTAGAAAATTTAAAGTATAAAAACAGTAATTTAAATAGTATTGTTTAAAAATTTGCAATTTAATCTTTATCTCATTGTTTTAATCTGAACAAAAGCAGTAATCTTAGATTTAATATCAGTAGGCCAGAAGACTCATCGAGTAGGCTATTCCTCTCATCAGAACCAATCATGACATGCTTGTCCACTTTCAAAAGGGAAAGGAAATTCACTGAGAAGGTGAGTTATTTTTTAAAGACATAATTATTCCATTCAGATATTGTGAATTTTGGAAGAAATTCAGAGAAAAGTACATATGTGAACACCACTCTTGACAAATCTAATTGATGTTTATAAATAGGTTATGGTTTAACTGTATTTTTAAACAATAAATTAAGATGTTTAAAGCAGTTTTTTTTACCTTCATTGATTTTTCTTTGTACATTTAGTATATATATATATATATATATATATATATATATATATATATATATNATATCTTTGTTATTATATATAATTTAAATTTCTGTAAAAATATAAATGTTAGGGAATTGCATTTTTACTTATTATTGTCCCATACACTTTTTAAAATACAAATAATAACAAAGATATTATGGTTGTAAATATTGGTGACCCTCTAAACCCCTATGAAAAATGAATTCTTTCATGGATTTGGAATGAAAAGTCTTTGAAATAGAATAGTTCACTAGGGTAACCATAGAAGAGGCACTGAAGTTGATGAAGAACCATCTTACAGAAGAGAAATTCCAAATAGGAAAGCTGTGCCTGCAGTTGTATTTCCAATTCAATGGTGAGTTTTATGCACAGCTTGAAGGAGCAGCAATGGGATCACCATTGAGCCTTATGGCAGTGGATATTAACAATGAGGATTTCAAGAATGAGAGCCCTCACCTCAGCCCCTAAGGCATCAGTAAGATGGTACTAATACGTTGACATGTTCATAATCTGGAGACATGGCAGTGACTCCCTTAATCAGTTTCTGCACCATTTAAACAGTTTAAACTCTAGTATGCATTTTACTATGGAATTGAAAAATAAGGCATATTATTGTTTCTGGATATGCTAGAGGGGAAGGGACATCTCCTCAGACATACAGCATACAGGAAATCTACTCACACTAATATATATATAACATATCTTCATGCCGACTCACATCATAAACACTTTACTGAAAAGATTAGATATATTATCCAAACCGACTCAATTGGCAAAGGAAAAGAGCATCGGAATGTTAAAAGAATAACAGAAAAAATAACCTGGATCCTCCTTTTAAAATTATAATACTTAGCCATGAATGAAATTGGTTTACTATGGTGTTAATGAAACTGTACTAGGCTTAAGTTAGAGGTGTTCAAGCAAAATAAAATTACCTTGAGAAAAATTACCCAAAGTAAGATAAAAAGATTTGTTTTTTTAAACAAAGTTTTCTCATAAAATGAAACTTCCATTCTCCACACAAATTACTTTATTTTTTACAGCTAAATGCTATCGAGATCAAGGATGTCATCATTAGAACCAAAGAATCTCCCAATGTGGTTATGAGAGAGATTCTACATTTTAATTTTTGAAAAAACCTTGTTTCATATTACAACTTTGCCACAATTCACTAAAGAAAAAATAAGTATGCCATTCACATATGAAGAGCAAAAATTTGCTAAATTATTTTAATATTGTTGTTTCGAACAATTACTTATCAAACAACTGACATGACTTAACATTAGCCATTAATTATTTATAATTTACGTGGGATAAAAAAACCACAACCTAAATAAAATATTTAAAAATTAGCCATTAATGAGGAAAAGTAAGTGATTTCAAATTTTTTTTATTGTTAAAAAAAAAAGATTTATTATTTATTAAT
>KZ807546.1:327627-346803 GCA_000696205.2 Oncopeltus fasciatus | reverse complement strand
TTAATTTTTATAAAAAAAAAAATTTTTTAAATGTATTGGAAGTCATCTTTTTGAGGCGTAATTGATAGACATGTTTTTACTTTAGGGATAAACCAATTAAAATTTCAAATTTTATTAAAACCTTTTCAGTGTTTCTGATATACAATAATTATAATTTTACTAAAATTGTAACGTTTAAAATTATTTAAAAATAAACAAAATTAAATAATAAATCAATCTAATAAATACTCAAGCAATTTCATAAAAAAAATAAATAGCCTTTGGAATAAAAAAAAAACCATGAGGAATAAAATTAAAAGCACTATCTGATAGTTATAAGGCCGTTGATGACACTATGGAGGAAATGGTCCAGACTCAGTAAATGGGTTTTGTATAAAGAGTAATTGTGAACCAAAAAGCTTTCATTTTGGCCGATATTTTCGCTTGAATTCCATACCTTATTCAAGTCGACATGGATAATGAAGTGAGACACATATATTCACCATCTCTCTTTTTTCTTAATCCCTGTCTCTTCGAAGGAGGACTGAAATTCTGGCCAAAATATTTGCCAATATTAAACCATTTTGTTCCAGAAATATAATTTTTTATTTTATGCCATTGCTCGAATCCCAACAATACAGTAAAGCTTATTGCTGTCGACTAAGTTTCACAAGCGCTAAAGTTTTAAGTTAACCGCGAAATTTGTAAACAATCTATGCTTTTTTAACTTTTAATTCATCTCTCATAGTCGGTGGAACAAGCTCTTTTAAAATATGGCACATTTAAGGAATAAATAGAATCAAAATCACAAATTTCATTTATAAGTGTTTTACCTATTTCCAAGAACTTTTCTCTTAAAAAGAAAACTAATCTTTATTATGGGGAATTTTTTTTTCCATTAGATTTTTGAGTTATGCTTGCCTTGAAGCGTAAACAATCAAAGTTTGTTTTGTTAGGACGAATATAAAGGTAATTTCCCTATACGAAAATAATTTATAGACAATCAATTAGAACCTTTCTCTTCTTACTTCATTTCTTTTGAAAGTAAATAAAAATAGGTTTGTTCCATTTAAGAAATTAGTGCTAAATTGGAGCTCATACATTATTTCACATTACTATTTACCAGACTGGCCATTTTAAAAATTGTATATGTAACTTAATTTCAAATTCATTATTAAAAATTATTTTTAAAAATTTTAAATAGGGCATTAAGAAATATTACTAAATATCACAATAATTATAAAATAACAATCTAATAGTAATCCTAATTTGTTAATGTTTTAAATTACTAGAACTATTTGAGATATAATTCCTAAGATTAACTTGAAAGATAAAAATCAATGTTAAAGTAGAGGTATCATGTTGGTAGCTGTGTTATAACATCTGTCATTATCAGATGGGAGTTGTTTGTTGACATTAAATTCTTAATATAGGTGTGGGTTCTAAATTCTTTCTGCATTTTTTTTAGTTAAATATTTTCCCACTGTCATTGTTTAAAATGATCCAATGCTCATTTAATTTTTAATTCCAATAAAGAATAAAACCTTTTTCCTTTGGTGACAAGAAAGAGCCTGTTCTACCTGCAACTCAGTTATGGCTGGAAGAGATCGTATTAAAAACGAAGATGATCATAGCGTTGAGGTAACTCGCTCTTACTTTTGACTAGGCGCATGTAAATCCTTCAGGTCTTATTTTACTTAAATTGGTTATTTCTTGGTGTTATTTAAAACAGCATATGTTTGTTTATTGTTTACATTTTCCCACAGTTTAAATAACATTTTATTTCATAGCATGGAAAATGTTTTCCCAGTTCTCCAGTTTTATGATGACATATCCTTCCCCATAGACTAGAAAAATTTAGATTGAGTGAAAGGAAGTTTGTCACTTGAGAAAGGAAGAAATGGAGTCACGAAATTCCAGAGGCCTTAGAAGGAGCAAGAAAGTAAATATGAAAAAACTTTTACACACTATCAGGCATGTGGAGGTGTGAATCTGTATTGTTTTAAAATTAAACTATAGTTTGTATTTAATTTAGTAAATGTTTTGAAAGATCTAAAAGAGCTAACAGGTTTTAAATAGTCCTACATTTTTCTGTCTCTAATATTTGAATAGTCTTCCTTCTTATTAATATCACCTGATATTTTTTATATTCATGCTTATGGAATTACTGTTTTTTTTCTTTCTACAATTTAATCTAAACCAATTCAAAGAAATTTAAAAAGAAAAAAAATGGTTTCCAAAAGTTTATTTTTAAATACATGAATAGATCTTCCTATAGGCAATTCCCATACTTTTACCTCCTTTTACTAACCAGGAAATAACCGTTTGATATGTAGATATGTGGGTGAGCAATATATTTGCCTCATTTTTTAACTTTAATTGTTGTAATACTGCATAAGTTTTGCAACAATAAATTGAATTCAGATTTATCTTTTCAAAAATTGCAGGGAGAGACCACTGTGGATAAAAAAAAAGAAAGAAAAGAGAAACTGATTAGCAGCAAAAATAAGTGAGGACAAAATGTTAAGAAATGTAGATGAGTAATTTTATAAGTAGATCATCTAATTGTCAGATTTGTGATAATCTTATCTGCCCTTATGTCTACTTATCAACTCTACTTTAATCTTTATCTAGTTTGTATTCTCAAGTAATATAATTATCTAATACAAAGATAACATTTTCCCCCCGTTAGGACCTTATGCAAACAGATTTTAATTTTGTTTGGCAGATCTTGATATATTTAATCAACTGTCAATATTAAATTTTTTTTGAGTACTCGTTTGTTTGCTTCAAACATTTGCAAAACATTCACATTCTAACAACACCATTCCTTTCGACTCGCATTTATAATTTTATGGATGGGATGGGCTGATCAATGTGAATGTGAAAACAAAACCTAGAACTGTAATGTGATATGATTTAATATCACAAAAATTATCTTAATCATCAATATTTCTAATTGGACACAATGATGTCCTGTCGGGCTTTCCATGATTGATGTTTGCATTTGTTTCTCAAGGTTTCATGTAAAAGTCCCAAAATTTTGTTTTGTAAATTGTTCATATATTTATCAAAAAGTAACCAAACAAAGAGAGTTGTACTCTGTTGGCTGCTATTTAATTTACTTTTTATATTAGCTGACTAAAATAGTTTAAATTTTCATTTAAGACTCTTGTAAACACTTTTAAGTTATCTATAACTAACCAATGACTACTTGGAAAGTAGCAAACTATATGAGGACCAATTAAGCATGGACAATTTCTTATGTAGGCGCTTTGAAAGTAGGTGAAGCATAATGATCTATCGAGAAGAGTGTTACTTCTTATTGCAAGTCAGGCTGCTTTCTTACTCAATAACAGCTAGGCTTCAACATTCACATTTTTTGTGTGATAAAGAATACAATTTGCTTTACATTTGTATTATAGTTGTGAAGAAAAAAAAATGTTTCTTTTGTTCATTGAAAAAAAAAAAAAAAAAANCAAATGTTTCTGTATTTTTTTTTTACCTTTCGGGTGGGGGCTTCTACTCACACACTGTGTGTGTGTGTGTGTGTAAATTATTTAACTAATTAAATATTTTCTTTCTTTTATATGCATGAAGCATCAGACACATGCTCTGTCTGAAAGCAAATCCCCTGAAAATGATGAAAGAATTGAAGCAAATTAAGTTTTATTTTCTTTCCTCTCTCAATGCTTGCGAGAATGTCATTTTATTTTAATTTTTAGGATGAAAATGTTTTTGGAATTATGGTTTTTGCATTTTTTTGCATGTGTAAATGTTGGCCAATAAATTCTATCAGATATCTGCCCATTGGTTTTCTACCCTAGATAATCTCAAAAGTTACTATACCATGAAGATGAATCCATCTTCACTGACATGTTCTAATGGCGAGCACTTTTGGCAGTGTTCTCCATCTTTGGGCTAAACATTGTCAAGTACCCTGTCACAAACTATGCCACATGTCTAGGCTTTTAGATTTGTGTCTTTAATTTGTAAACCTGCACATCAGTTAGTCGTCTGCTTTGTACAGCACAAAAAACTTTCAGTTTTGAGGTAGCCTTGGTGAGGGTTTTAATTTTAATCTTATACAATGCAAAAACTTTTTATTAAATTATGTATTAAGCTTCTGAAAAGACATCAGTATTATAATCAAAACTAGTAGAGCAAAATAAAGTTTGAAATAAAATAATAGTGGTTTTATATTTTTTGACCATTTGCCTTCACTTAAACATAAATATTACATGAAGGTCAGCAGTAAAGAAAAGTAATTTGTGTATGTGAAATAATTGCTGAGGAATTCAGCAAACATCTTAAAGCAACCATGTTTTTTTCTGAGTTTTTCATTGAATTTATTGTGAATTCAACATATTATTGTTTCTAAAATCACAAGATTGTCCAGTATGAGTAGAAGGTGGTTTTTAAATTGTTCAGGTGTGCCCTTCATGAAGAGAAACTGTCTGTTTACTGTTGGACATGCGTGAGATGCATCTGTCATCAGTGTGCACTGTGGGGAGGTACACATTTCAATCATACATTCAAGCCTCTTGATGAGGTTTACTCTCAGCATACGACTCAGATCAAGGAGGAGGTTTCTGGCCTTAGAAGGAGACTTATGGAGTTACTCTCCCTTATGCAGGATGTGGTAAGGAATAGTAATTGAGCTAACCAAAATAGTAATACCACATGAAGTAATTCAAATTTTAATAATTATACTGTGAAACTTCAAGACAAGTAACATATTATATAGCACCAATATTTTATACATCAAAACCTTCTGGCATGCTGGAGAGCAATTGGCAACATGAGTCCGTAACAAGACAGTTAAGGGATTTAAATATACAAATTTTAACCAGTTCTAGATGCATATAAAAATTTCCTAAGTGTTAGTTATAGATTTGGATTTTTGATTAGTTTGAGTCTTAAAAGACATGACATAAATAGGACCACCAGCTTATCTCTAAGGATCTATTCTTGTATCACAATCCAGTGCTGCAGGTTCAAGATCTCTCCGAGGTAAACTTTTATTGTGGAATAATAGCTTGCATATGCCATGAATGTTTAGAACTGGATGGCTTCTTGTAAATAGCCTCTCTCTTCACGGCCCTAAGTGTATGAAGTTCACCATGAAGCTTAACCTTTCTTTTATTTATTTTTTAAAAGTTAGATTGTATTAATGCTTATTGATTAATTTATGTCCTAATGAAATTTCAATCACTGGGTTAATTCAGTCTTGTTTATTTCATTCAGACTCATTTATTCACAATTCTACTATATAATGTCTATATTATTATTTTAATAGAATTTAACGTGATTGTTCAATTAAAATGAAAACAATGGGTAAAAATGGTGTTTAAGAGGGAGTCTTAAATAATCTCTTGGTCAACTATGAATTATTTTTCATATTTGAAATTCACAGAACAGAAAATGAATAGAATCAGTTCTGGTGCAATACTGAAATTGATCAATTGAACCTCATATAGTTAAATTGAGCAGCTGTTGTGCTGTAATTATTTGTTTTAAAACAATTAATGAATTATTTTACTAACTACACAATTTATTTAGTTGATAAGGATAAATGTAAAATTTTTTCTAATCTCTTTGATACTCATTGGGATTTTACATTGTGTTTACTTATTTGTTTTCAGTCCCTTGCTGAGGTGTTTCGTTGCTTTATATGCATGGAGAAGCTGCGGGATGCACATCTCTGTCCTCACTGCTCCAAGTTATGCTGCTATGTCTGCATTAGGCGGTGGCTGACTGAGCAGAGGTCACAGTGTCCTCATTGCCGAGCATCTCTACACTTGCATGAGCTTGTCAACTGTCGATGGGTTGAGGAAGTCACGCATCAATTGGACACTCTTCAGGCTGCTGCTAGTGATCGTGGACAAAGAGATGACTCTTTCGATAGGGATAGGTATTGTAATGCCACAAAACATAATTAATTATTAGTAATTGCATGTGCTTATTTAAAATCAAATTTATTAATAAGNAACCTGTTGCAGACCATATTTTCAGTACATCCATATGGTGTTGCTTTCTCACCCCAATCAAGTATAAAAGCCCCACTTGAGCTAAGATTTTCTCAAAATGTGGTTTTGCAGTTGTTCTAATTGGCATATTTCTCTTTGATATCTAATATGTATTAATTTGTACAGTGGACAATTTCATTGACCATTTCAATATTTTTAAATTTTGTAAATGCACCTGAATATCATTAAAATCAGTGTGTGTTTTTTGGCCCTGGCATAATTTTATTATGTTTTTATTTTAGGGTTTTTTTTTAATAGATTTGGAGTAGGGAGATTTTTCTGTTTATCCTTCTATTTATCTTTTCCAATGAAGAAATGTTTATCATTGCAAAAATTACCACTTTCACAATCACTGAAACCCATTGTGTCACTGTCCAATTCAATTTGATGAATTTCCTCATCACAAAGGTGCTTGAGCTCTTTCTTCATCCAAAAGTTCATGAAGTACTCTTGGGATGTCTTCTAGTCGTACCAAATGGGACCTGTATTCACAAATGAATATAAATTAGAATATATTTTATGTCAATCATAGGAATGAGACAAACCGATTACAAATATATTTGAAAATATTTAATATGTATGTACTTTTTCCTTGAAAAAAAAGGTTATTTTTTTATAAAAACGGCAACACCTAATTGAGTTATACATAAGAATCAGTTGCCATCCTTCATAATTTTTCTAAAAAACACTACCTACATCCGATATTGATAAAATAATAAATAATAATAAATATAATTCTTATTTGCTATACTCTGAGGAACATTTTATAAATGAAGGAAAGGCTATTTTCCATGCAAACTACAAGATTATGAATATTTGTAAACATTTGTATTTTATCAAAAGCTATAGTAATAAATGAGAACTTGAGAAAAATAACTGTAATTCAACTTACATTTTGTTAAAAATTTTATTACCCCACTAGGCGCTATATGTACTGCAGATAAGTGATAACTTGTCACTGTACATTGAATGTGTGAGATTTACTTTCACCCCTTATTGTAGGGGATGAATAGCTGGTAGAAAAATGAACCCAAAAGTCAATAGAAATTTCCACTTCCTGATAATAATGAAAACACCTGAAAGCTGTTCAAAGGATGTCCTAGCGCCCTGCAAAGGGTTAAAGAAGTCCGTTGGCTGGTTTTTATATTTAATTCAATATTTTTATTTTTTCATTATATCACAATCCTTATAAGCTCTAGTAATTTTGTATTTCCTTTTAATTGCAGGACAAGAATGTGGAGTCAGTGCGAAATGCCAAAGAAGAGAGGGTTCGTGAAGTGCGGAACGCAGTAGAGCTTATGATTGCTCGCTTAGACACACAGCTAAAGTCTAAGCTCGTCTCTCTGGTCAGCCATAAAACTCTCCTTAGCTCAGAAATAGAGAATGTTGAGGCTGTTCTTCAGGAAGTTGAAGCTTCTCTCCAGCGCAAGACAAAATCGGAGCTCATTGCTAGTTCAACAGATCTCTCTCGAATGATTCACCAAATCAGGAAGAAGCCGATGTCCTCCTTTGTCATACCCACTGTGCCCTCTGACTTCTTCAGGTTAATACCTTTTTCATAATGGTTTCATGGATTGGTATAATTTTTGTAAAACAATAATACTTGGAAAAATGCATAAATTTTTGTGTACAAGGTAACAAAGTTGTGGCTTTTGAACAAAATTTTATAGCACGAGAATAATATAAACTTACCAGATTTATGTAATCTTGACAAACGTCTTCATCAATACTTCTTCCGGGGTTGACCATGTAGAAAAGTTAATTTTTGCTGAGCTTTCATACATTATGTGATGGCTTCTTCAGGACTGATAGTAGAATGATGCTTCTGTTATCACTGGCTGCTGTGTTGATTTTTCTGACTGATAATGCTGGTTTCCAATTTTGGCTTAGAATATATCCTTCTTCCATATGAAGGTTATTTTAATTTTTTATGATTTATATGGCTTCCCTAATTGTTTGGCGGTAGTAATTATTCTCTCTAGCTAGGATGGTGGCATCTCTAACTTTATCTGGTGGGTGGTGTCTACTACATGTTCCTTTAATACAGACTTTCCTGCGATTCTATATTCTTTGATTCTATATGTCCTGAGTCTATCGATCTGCCAATTTCTCCAATGGATGATTTCTCCCATGAGCACAGAATGTTATTTATCCTGAGTCCAGCTTATCCTTAGGGTTGGGGGTGAACATCAGCATCATTTTTCGGTGGTGTATGTTGTTCTGATCTTGCTGCTTTGAGCTATTCTTTCTGTTAACCCCTATAACCATTGGGAATAATAGTGAAGTCTATGAATTCTTCTGTAACTAATTCCTCCTGTTTTGTTTACATGTTCTCTTCCTCTGAACCTTCTCAAATACATTGGAAATGTAGCCACTCTTCGTGAAGGAGGTCTTCAGATGTCTATTTGCCTTTGGAAATTGAGTAGGTTCTGATAATGAAATATTATTGGCAATATTTTCAAAATATTTTTCTTGAAATTTCCTAAATAATAAATGTAGTAAAATCTTAGTGTACTACAATTGTGTCATAGAATGCTGCCTTCAATTGTCCTTAAGTAATTTTTTCAGTTGGATCTTAGGAACAATTGAATCTAATAGTCTTAAAAATGTATTTTAAGTGATAATACATAAAATTATTAAATTTATATTTAATAACATTCANTGATAAGTTATTTTTCTATATCTAGAAGGCAAAAGCTAGGAGGTTTCTATCTGGCATACTTATCTTGGACTTTTAACATTTCATTGATAGCTTTTCTGATTCTGGTGTGTAGTGATACATCTATTTTATGTCACATCACTATTTTTACTAAAACAATTTTTTTCTGATCATTGGTCTTAAGCCTTAATATCTTTCTTGCAAAAAATATGGAGATCAAGACTTATTATATATATAATTTAATGGGGTGTGTGTGTGTGTTGCTTTTTTCTGGTCTAAGTGGCATCATCACTCATTTACTTCAAAATGTCTCAGAACCCATCTCAATTCATTGCCACAGCATAAACAGGTCTTTGGAAATAATCTTTCCTCTCCCAATATTCGTATTTATCGCTACTGGTGTAATGAAACCTCCCGCAAGTAGTAGCATACCTAAGAATGCTTTCATTTCAACAACTTCCACATCAGCCCATTTTTTCAAGTGAATTGAACATGTTTTCTCACAAGAACATAAGTATCTCTGCCAAAAGACTCTCAGCTAACTCAACGCTTGAAAACCAATTGTTAGTGGTCAAATTTTGGTTATGGTTTACTACTGGTTCTAAAAGACGGTGGACAATGTTATTTGTTATTTTGAACATTGATGTGGACCTGAAGGTTCAGTCCCCACATACACTTCCATGTTTCCTGCATAAAACATTTTCGCATCACTCATAGTAAAAGTTTCAAACTATACTTCGATGGGATAGTACATCCAGTACAGATGAAAGAACTTCTTCTAAAAGGAACTAATGTTTCATCAATGGTCAAAAATTTGCTCATTTCATAGGAGTTCTTACAATTCTGTACAAATTTGTCAAGAATTGAACAAATTGGAGCCAATTTATCTGTTTTTCACCTCTCCACTCTTGTTGACAGATCATCAAATCGCATGCATTGTAGCTAGGAAAGGAATTTTTTGTAGCTCATCACTGCTTTTGCAATTTCTAAACCTGTTGCAGACCATATTTTCAGTACATCCATATGGTGTTGCTTTCTCACCCCAATCAAGTATAAAAGCCCCACTTGAGCTAAGATTTCCTCAAAATGTGGTTTTGCAGTTGTTCTAATTGGCATATTTCTCTTTGATATCTAATATGTATTAATTTGTACAGTGGACAATTTCATTGACCATTTCAATATTTTTAAATTTTGTAAATGCACCTGAATATCATTAAAATCAGTGTGTGTTTTTTGGCCCTGGCATAATTTTATTATGTTTTTATTTTAGGGTTTTTTTATAGATTTGGAGTAGGGAGATTTTTCTGTTTATCCTTCTATTTATCTTTTCCAATGAAGAAATGTTTATCATTGCAAAAATTACCACTTTCACAATCACTGAAACCCATTGTGTCACTGTCCAATTCAATTTGATGAATTTCCTCATCACAAAGGTGCTTGAGCTCTTTCTTCATCCAAAAGTTCATGAAGTACTCTTGGGATGTCTTCTAGTCGTACCAAATGGGACCTGTATTCACAAATGAATATAAATTAGAATATATTTTATGTCAATCATAGGAATGAGACAAACCGATTACAAATATATTTGAAAATATTTAATATGTATGTACTTTTTCCTTGAAAAAAAAGGTTATTTTTTTATAAAAACGGCAACACCTAATTGAGTTATACATAAGAATCAGTTGCCATCCTTCATAATTTTTCTAAAAAACACTACCTACATCCGATATTGATAAAATAATAAATAATAATAAATATAATTCTTATTTGCTATACTCTGAGGAACATTTTATAAATGAAGGAAAGGCTATTTTCCATGCAAACTACAAGATTATGAATATTTGTAAACATTTGTATTTTATCAAAAGCTATAGTAATAAATGAGAACTTGAGAAAAATAACTGTAATTCAACTTACATTTTGTTAAAAATTTTATTACCCCACTAGGCGCTATATGTACTGCAGATAAGTGATAGCTTGTCACTGTACATTGAATGTGTGAGATTTACTTTCACCCCTTATTGTAGGGGATGAATAGCTGGTAGAAAAATGAACCCAAAAGTCAATAGAAATTTCCACTTCCTGATAATAATGAAAACACCTGAAAGCTGTTCAAAGGATGTCCTAGCGCCCTGCAAAGGGTTAAAGAAGTCCGTTGGCTGGTTTTTATATTTAATTCAATATTTTTATTTTTTCATTATATCACAATCCTTATAAGCTCTAGTAATTTTGTATTTCCTTTTAATTGCAGGACAAGAATGTGGAGTCAGTGCGAAATGCCAAAGAAGAGAGGGTTCGTGAAGTGCGGAACGCAGTAGAGCTTATGATTGCTCGCTTAGACACACAGCTAAAGTCTAAGCTCGTCTCTCTGGTCAGCCATAAAACTCTCCTTAGCTCAGAAATAGAGAATGTTGAGGCTGTTCTTCAGGAAGTTGAAGCTTCTCTCCAGCGCAAGACAAAATCGGAGCTCATTGCTAGTTCAACAGATCTCTCTCGAATGATTCACCAAATCAGGAAGAAGCCGATGTCCTCCTTTGTCATACCCACTGTGCCCTCTGACTTCTTCAGGTTAATACCTTTTTCATAATGGTTTCATGGATTGGTATAATTTTTGTAAAACAATAATACTTGGAAAAATGCATAAATTTTTGTGTACAAGGTAACAAAGTTGTGGCTTTTGAACAAAATTTTATAGCACGAGAATAATATAAACTTACCAGATTTATGTAATCTTGACAAACGTCTTCATCAATACTTCTTCCGGGGTTGACCATGTAGAAAAGTTAATTTTTGCTGAGCTTTCATACATTATGTGATGGCTTCTTCAGGACTGATAGTAGAATGATGCTTCTGTTATCACTGGCTGCTGTGTTGATTTTTCTGACTGATAATGCTGGTTTCCAATTTTGACTTAGAATATATCCTTCTTCCATATGAAGGTTATTTTAATTTTTTATGATTTATATGGCTTCCCTAATTGTTTGGCGGTAGTAATTATTCTCTCTAGCTAGGATGGTGGCATCTCAAACTTTATCTGGTGGGTGGTGTCTACTACATGTTCCTTTAATACAGACTTTCCTGCGATTCTATATTCTTTGATTCTATATGTCTTGAGTCTATCGATCTGCCAATTTCTCCAATGGATGATTTCTCCCATGAGCACAGAATGTTATTTATCCTGAGTCCAGCTTATCCTTAGGGTTGGGGGTGAACATCAGCATCATTTTTCGGTGGTGTATGTTGTTCTGATCTTGCTGCTTTGAGCTATTCTTCCTGTTAACCCCTATAACCATTGGGAATAATAGTGAAGTCTATGAATTCTTCTGTAACTAATTCCTCCTGTTTTGTTTACATGTTCTCTTCCTCTGAACCTTCTCAAATACATTGGAAATGTAGCCACTCTTCGTGAAGGAGGTCTTCAGATGTCTATTTGCCTTTGGAAATTGAGTAGGTTCTGATAATAAAATATTATTGGCAATATTTTCAAAATATTTTTCTTGAAATTTCCTAAATAATAAATGTAGTAAAATCTTAGTGTACTACAATTGTGTCATAGAATGCTGCCTTCAATTGTCCTTAAGTAATTTTTTCAGTTGGATCTTAGGAACAATTGAATCTAATAGTCTTAAAAATGTATTTTAAGTGATAATACATAAAATTATTAAATTTATATTTAATAACATTCAGCTTAAAATAATAGTAATTATAATTATAATAAAATAAATGGATTGCTCGGAAATAAAATTATTGAATACTGAAATTGACTAGGATTTTCATCAATTTCAACATTATAAATTGTTTTCCTTTTGGCCAATCAGCAAGACACACTAAAAGCAATTTAGGTAACTTATTTCATAATCATTGTTTCTACTTAAATTTTACACTTCTTAGTAGGAGCCATAAACTTATTATAAAAACAAGTACTACACATTTTTAAAGTGAATTGTATTGCAAAATTTTCTTTTGTTATAAAAAAAAAATCTGTTTTACAAAAGAACTTTACTACAGTCTTGTAACAGGATTTGGTAAATTAAGGTTCCTTGGAAAGAAAGTAGTTAATTAAAATTCCTGTTTTATTATGTTGGGTCAACATAATAAAAGTGAAAATTAGGTAATAAAAATATTATGTTGTGACTTATGTTTTTCTCCCTACTTTTCTACATGATGCTAATGGAACTTTATATGCACTTTTTAAAAAATGACAGTTAGTCACTTATGAGTTTAAGTGAGTTGAGGTTGCTTTTAAAAATGTGTGTGCGTGCGTGTGTGTGTTGTACTCTTAAAAACCATCTTTAATAAGATCTAAATTCTTAGTTTCAATTATTGTGAATAAAAAAAAAAAAATATTACTAGCATAGTTTTCTCTCTAAAACTTGTATCATATAGTTTTTTTTTTGTTTTACTTTTAAATTACTTTTTATTAAAACAAAATATGTAATAAGCCTTAGTATGATGCAGTTAAAATAAATATCTTGCTCTTGGCATACTTGCCTGTAGATAAGAGAGCATCTTACAGTAAATCCTTCTGAAAAATACTTCTAATTCAGTTTATTATAAATGATCTGTATTTTTCCAGTGAGATAGTTCCACCATACAACTCTAGCACCTTTGTAATGCAGGACTTCTCTCAACTTCAGGCGAAAGCAGACCCCGTCTACTCACAGTCCCTCCATGTCAATGGAATCTGCTGGAGGTTGAAAGTATACCCAGATGGGAATGGTGTCGTAAGGGGTAGCTATCTTTCTGTCTTTCTTGAACTCACCTCTGGACTCCCTGATTCATCTAAGTAAGTCAGTCCTCTTTCTTTATGAATATTCGTTAATTAGGTATTACATCTTGAAGCTTTGAATTCTTATATTGTCATTGAATCATTCAAAAACTACTGTGTTCATTATGGCCTAACTTAAATTTCTCTGTTTTCCTCCCTTTAGCATGTATCCAAAAAGGAAATTATATATTATTATCATCTCAATATTCTAGTTTTCTATGTTAAAATCTGAAACTGGTTTAGGCATATGTTATTTTTACCCAAGAATTATTCCATTCTATTAAATATCATAATTTTAAGGCAGCCTTAAATGCCACACATTGAGATATACCTTCCCTGAAGCATTTAGCCAAATGATTAAATTTAAATTAAGGGAAGTTTTTGACCTCCCATTGAATCTAATAATATTCTCAATGAAGTACACATTATCCAGTTTTGAAGCACTATTAGAACTCTTAACCTGAGTAACAATCTAGCTTCGTCATTTTGATCCAACCTTGTTAAATCTCAAGTTTCTACCCTCAGAGGGCAAAAATAAAAAAGCTAAAAAACCATAAACTTAAATTATATTTGTTCATGTAGCCTTCTGCATTCTCCATAATTAGGCTTGACCTTTTTGAAAAATTGTTTTTTGGTAAGCTTTACATTATGTTATGTGAGAGCTCATTCTCCATTTAGCACTGAAAAGCAATCTCAGGATGTGCGAAAGCTAAGCAAAAAACAACTTTTTGACACGATGAAGCCCGGAAAAAAATTATGAACATTGATTTATATTGTGAATACTCAAATATGTGAATTGAATTTTTAAAAATTATCTAGTGGTAAAAAAATAGGTACTCCGGCTCTAGGTTTTATTTTGTTCCGCAGAGAGATCTAATTCAATTATGTAAGAGGAAATTCAATAGTTTGCTATCACCTTTTTCAGTGAAGTTTGGAACTTTAGTCAGTGGGATCATGTGATTTCACTAAGCTCTTGAGGTAGCTATGAAATTGTTGAAAAGTTGTTGAGCATTTTAAAAATATACATCTTTTGTGAGACATGTTGAAGTTTTTATCATTTAATTTTAAGGTTTAATATATTATTTTTGTTATCAAAGTTACTCTTTTTAAAAACTTTTTTTTTTCATTTTCACCAATCCTTTTGTGGTATTATGCTGTTGAGTTCATAGACAGCTCAAGATCCTGAAATATGAGCAGTATAACTGCAATTTGTGTAGAGGGTTATTTATTACTACTATTACTAATAGATACAATCGAAGCTCTATAATAAGTATACATTTAAGAAGATCTATAAGCTTGTGTCTTCATGTAACTGCTCACTCCATTTGTTATAATCAACTACAGATATGTTTCAATTGTATTTATTTGTAGATATGAATATCGAGTGGAAATGATCCATCAGGGGACTAGGCAAACCAACAAGAACATAGTTCGGGAGTTTGCCTCAGAATTTGAGGTTGGCGAGTGCTGGGGCTATAATCGTTTCTTCAGGATAGATTTGCTTTCAAGCGAAGGCTACCTCAACACAGAAAATGACACCCTTATCTTAAGGTGAATACTTATATATAAATTATTATAATTAACTTAAATTTAAAATAAGAAAATAAAAATAGAGGAAGAGAAAGCTATGAATGAAACAATAGGTAACATATTTCAAGCTTTGAAATGTTAAGTTGAATATATTTGAAAAGAACATTATTTAGATTAATTCACTTATATATACCAGATCATTCAAAAAGTCCTGTTGTTTTTATAGCTTAACTTTTATTTTTTTAATTCTAAAGCCCTTGTTGTTCAATGAATTCAAAACTGGACTTTTACCCATGCAAACAAATGTTAATCCTTTATGAAAAGAGCGATTCATTTTAATCCAGTTACCTTTAAGCATTCGACCTGATTAGTCAAAAATGATTTCTTTGGAAACTCGTATTAGGTCACTTCAGTTTTATGAGTATAAACAAGGTTTAAGAGTACTAAAGCTACCTGTTTTTGGAAAAGATGCCTTCTCTGAGTGGAAAGCACAATATTGGTTTGCCAAATTTTGTGTAGGCAATGAAACACTTGAAGATAATACTCTCTCGCACTGGCCAAATGTCATTGATTTTGAAGAAGTTCAAAGAATAGTTGAGTTGGATCCTTGCCAACATTATTCAGAAGTAAGCTTACAATTTAATATTTCATCAAATGCTCCCTGGTATTATCTCCATTAACTAGGAAAAGTGAAAAACTGGATAAATGGATTCCTCATGAATTTACAGAAGCCAATAATGTAAGCCGCTTAAAAACTACATTTTCTTTAGCTTCCAGCTTAAAAATTGATCGCTTTTTAGAAAGGATTATCACTTCCAATGAAAAATGGGTTTTGTACAAGAATTATATATTATCATAACATTTGATGGCTGGCGAGAATCCAAAAAATTTCCAAAACCTGATCTCTATCCAAAGAAAGTTTTGCTAATTGTTTTCTGGGCAGCCAAGGGTGTAGTGCATTTAAAGATTTCAAATCAAGCTCAAAATATCACTGCAGAAGTTTACTGTTCAGTATTGGATTATTGCCACTCGAATCTAAAGCTTTCTGATCCTGACTTAATTAATAGAAACGAGCCTTCACTTCTCCAGAGCAAAGCTTGGCCTCACATTGCCAAATTGACGACAATGGTAATTCTGATTACCACCTGTTAAGATCTCTGAACAACTAGACAGAAGTGTTTTGACAACCGAAAGGGTAATATTTTCATTGAATGAGTATTTTGTCAGTAAAAATTAGCTTAAAGAAAAAAATTGGGACTTACCTTTGGAGAAGGTTATAGATTATAACGGTGAATATGTTGACAAATAAATGCATTTATTAGTAATTATTTATTTATTTTAAACTTCCCCAATAAAAAAGTCCAGACTTTTTAGTTATATTTTTAGATTTTATTTACTTTTGTATATATATAAGTAAATAAAATATTAACATATAACAATGTGTAAAGTTTAAATAAACAAGGTTTTTGAGTATTCTTGAAAAAGTAATGTGTCTGTGTAATCTCCCCTTTTATTTATAACTTATTGTTGCTTTCAGATTTCAGGTAAGAGCTCCAACATATTTTCAAAAGAGTCGCGACCAGCTGTGGTACATTGCTCAACTGGAGAGATTGCAGTCTCAACACATAGATGAAATTAAAACTCTCAAACAAGAGAACAATGCTTTGAAACAGGTAAATATTTTGAATTTTTTTATTAATTTGATTTAGTTGTAAGTTTTTAAAAATTCCATCATGGTGGAAGCCCATAATAGATTATATCTACTGTTATTAATTTTTTAACTTTGAATGTTTTTATATATTCCCCATTTTTCAACATGTTGACATTACAAATAAGAGGAGCATACTTATGAAATATTTTTTTGGGATGAATAAGATTGAATAACAATGCCATATAGGAATAGCATTGTTTAATATAAAAGAAAACTTTTAGGCAAGAGTTTACCAATAGAACCGAGAAGAGTATTGTTAATCAGAGAGAAAAATATATGCTTCCCATGTTTTATTATAATTGCAATGCCTGAAAAGCCTCTTTATTTAGCGAAGTTTAGTATTGCAACTGCAATAAACATAACATTATGTTTATTAAGCATTGCCTGTTTATTTAGCTAACAATGTATAATAACATAAATGAACATTTTTCACTCTTAACTTTTTCATTAATATATATGTCAAGTTACAATGAAGTGTTCACAAGAATTGAGATTGCCATTTCTCATTCTTTTTATCACTTTTATGTAACATGACATCTCTAAATCTCCATTGTTATCTACCGTCACAAGCCCTCTGCTTGCCGATTGCTCGATCCCACGCTGATGGCATTCCTAGATATGGCTGTTAAATAACTCATGGACCTCAATTTCCACTTCAAGAAAATGGGCCATGGATCAAAACAATACCAACGGTGCAAGGTCTGGAATATATGGTGGATGAAGCAAAAGTCTGAGCCTATGAAGTTCTTTAGACTTTGCTTTTACTCGACAGGAAGTGTGAGGATGAGCATTATCTTGTTAGAAACAACTCCTCGGTGAAGTTGATCAAAGCAGAATAACGCTCAGATATTTTTGGGTAATCTTTCCAGTTGTTTGCAGTAGAGTTCCGAATTCAAGAGAATCCATGAGGAACAAACTTTTGATTAATATCACCTTTAAAATTCAATGAAAAGATAAATCATGGATTTTTTTTTCAACTTGACTCCTTGCAGCCACCAAAAAATCAGTTTGACAACGATCTAGCCATTGCTATTCGTATTTTGCCAGTAAACCCATTTTTCATCGTAGGTGACTTTCTAACAGTAAAATCTCATATCAGAAAGATTTTTCAAATTAATTTTCACCAATTTCTGAACTCTCTGCTAATTTCTGAGGAGTAAGTTGTGATGGACCAGTCTACTGCTTTTTTTCATCATCATAGATAGTAGATGGCAACTAACAGTATCCGTCAACACTCTACACTCCAAGTTTACAAGTACTTATGTATGGAAATAATTCAACAGCTTGCTACAGAACCTCATCAATATCCATTAATGGTTGCCAAGAGCGTTCCTTCCTTTCCAAAGACATATCCCCTCAGCTAAATTTTTTAAACCAATGCAAACAGTGTGCTGGTGAAGGACGCCTTTCTCTTCATTTTGAATAGTTTCAGGAGTTGCTTTAGGGGCTGTTGAAATTTTTTTTTTCAGTAATGCCTTAAAATTATTAGAAATTTGTAGAACACTGTCATATATTTTCTTTGAAACAAATTACTAAAATTTTTTTTTTTGGAATGGGATTTATGTAGCATAGAGAATGCTCTCAGGATTTTAAGTGCATCAGGAAAGAAAGGAACCATCTGGTGAGAAATTTTAAACCTTCTATTAGAACATATAAACTTGCATTATATCTATTATTAAGTTCCTTCAGCAGCATTTTAAGTTTTGTTTACAAATAATTCAATAACTTTTTTTTTTAATTTCTAATCCATTAAGTTAAGTTTGTAAGATTTTTAAAAATTTGTGTTTTAACTTAATTGTTCAATAATTAAATTAATAATAACAATGATCATCAGTCTATTTGCACTAAAAAAAAAAAAGTACAAACCTCATTATAACCTTCTCACAAATTACATTCTTCAGACCCATGTGAAGCATGATATTTTTATAATAATTAAAAAAAATATTAGGAGAACACAATTATACAATTAATTATGTCCTTCTTGAGCATTGCAGTATATGAAAACATAAAAAAAAGATTGTTTTTTTAAAAATATATTAATAACACTCTTCTTCACTATTTTATTAATTATTACTTGTAACTTTTATGTTAAACAATGATTTTCATGGATTCATTGCTACATTACAATAGTAATCTTTGATTATTGCAATTATAAATTCCTAATTTGCATTGTTAAAAGTATAAGAATCCCAATTTAGTTTTCAAATAAATCAACTTTATTTAAATTGTTATAATTATAAATGTTTATAAACTAAGTGTTGCCCTCACCTTAAATTCAATTTTCAATGTCTCCAGTAATGTTCACTGATATTATTTCACTTACTGAAACACCTATCCATATTTTTATTTTGATTCAATCAAAATATTTTGTCTTAATGAGATGTCCTGTTCATTTAAACTTTATTGAAATATGTTTAAGTTAACTGAAGAGCTCATTACTTTTTTCAATTCAATTCAATTTACAGCTTATTTAATTTAATAAATAAATAATTATCTATAA
>KZ807546.1:276879-311550 GCA_000696205.2 Oncopeltus fasciatus | reverse complement strand
CAGTCATGGAAATGTGAACCTAGGGACAAGACGTCCTCTCTCATCTTCATGATAGCCCTGAAGATGGCTTACAATGTAAGCCGAAACGTTGGCAGATAATCCTTCATTAAAAAAATACATTTCTTTATTTGTGTTTTTTGGATCTACCTCGACCGAACCCCAACTAAAATCATCTTAGATTAAACTGTTTGTGTGTTTTTCATTTTTTTTTACAAAGAATTATTTTTGGGACAAACAATTACCTTATCCTTTGAAATAAGATTTTCAAATTTTAGGAAAAATATAAATTAAAACATTGTTTAGTGTATGTAACAATAAAGAAGAATACAGTCTTTTCACAAATAGAACTAATGTTATATAAAAAAAAGAAAAATATGGGTCTTAAATGTATTTAATATCGAAGTATTGTAGAGAAGGATAAACTAAATTATCCCTTGGTGACCTCGACCTCTTGGGTCTTATGTGATGCCACCCTTCCCTTTTCATTCAGAGAAATTTTTCATCTTTTTCTGATAATGCTTTGCAGGTGTCTGCTCTATGATATATTATAACTCATTTTAAGACTTTGCACTTTCCCTTCCAAGAGAATTTAATGCATTTTTATTCTCTTAACTCTATATAAAATAAACAAGTACAAATTATGTAAAGTTTTTTCCGGGTTGGACCGTGTTAAGTTTTTGATGGTTGCCGAGCTTTCGCACATCGTGTGATGGCTTCTTCAGGGCTGAATAGAGAATGAGATTCAGATAGAGATTCTCTATTCAGCCCTGAAGAAGCCATCACACGATGTGCGAAAGCTCGGCAACCATCAAAAACTTAACACGGTCCAACCCGGAAAAAACTTTACATAATTTGTACTTGTTTATTTTATATAGAGTTAAGAGAATAAAAATACATTAAATTCTCTTGGAAGGGAAAGTGCAAAGTCTTAAAATGAGTTATAATATATCATAGAGCAGACACCTGCAAAGCATTATCAGAAAAAGATGAAAAATTTCTCTGAATGAAAAGGGAAGGGTGGCATCACATAAGACCCAAGAGGTCGAGGTCACCAAGGGATAATTTAGTTTATCCTTCTCTACAATACTTCGATATTAAATACATTTAAGACCCATATTTTTCTTTTTTTNTATGGACTTTGATTAAAATATGAATATGGTATAAATATTATTATGTTCATGATACAGAAACTCTACTATCCACATCTCTCATATCTTCTTGGTCAAGGTACAATCAAGAGGTCTTCTATTTCCTCACTCCATAAACATAATTCAAACACCACTCTTTTATTCACTGAATTTATAACATATATATAAATTTGTTTGTTTTTTATTTATTTAATCTTTTGAATGTTTTGTTTCATTTTCTAAAGGCAGCCTCAGGTGGACATCTCATGGGAGAGAGTCTACCTCTCAAGGTCTAAATGTCTCCAACTCCCCTTCACCTCTTTCTCTTACAAGGATACATGTTCATAGAGTAAGTAAGCTAATAAAATAAGGTAGATAATAAAATTATATACGAAGCCTTTAACCCCAAATATTATCTTTGTTACCTCTTTCTTTAAGTATCTAGGCTACCCATCATAACAGTTATATTTTAAATTTCTTGAAATTTACTTAATAAATGGTAAGTGTGATTTGATTGTTATGATCTTAGCTAACATTTAAATCATTTGCGATAACTATATTGATAATTTATTTAGGGATCAATATTTTTTAAAGAATACCTTTCTTAACTTCATAACTAAAGAGAAGGTTCCCTATTATTTTCAATGCTGGATAACCAAAGAAAAAAATGAACTTTCTTAACTTATATTAGGACATATTTAGCTTTAGATGTAAGTCTCTTCAAATGTAAGTCCACCCTTGATTTGCTTGAGAGAAGTTCAAATGGTCAAGGCCTGATGATTTCATATAAGGCAAAATATTTGTCTCATAAAAAGTCTAGCTGGCCAGTTGACCTTTTATTGTGTTATTCTGAATTTAAAATAATTAGTGGTCTCAATTTTGGGGATAGGTACTCCTTTCTTGAAAAACTATGTTCTGCAACACTCACCCTCTACCAAAGAGGGTGTAAAAGTTAGAGACTATAATTTTAAGTATAAAATTAGACTTTAATTATACATAATAAGAAGAAGACTATAATTAGACTTTATTTCTTATTTTTATCATTTAAGAACTAAAAGATGAAATTAATTTATATTTACTAAATTATAACAATGGTTAAACTAAATTTGAAGAAACTGTTACTTTTGAACTTTTTAACAATATCCATATTATTTTTTTATAAAATTAGATTAATCTTTGAAATACTTTTGACTCAACTGCTCTACTGATTCTGAATGAGAATATTAATATAATGTATGTTTCTTATTTTGTAATAGGAACATACATTATGTATAGATATATATTATATAGATAACCATTTATCATGATTAGTGAAGGCTGGATGAATGCTATGAAAAGGTTATTATATTAGCTACTAGTTGTAAATTTGTTTTATTTCAGGAAAATTTCGAGAACCTTCTAAGACAGCTGACTCTAGCTCCTATTAGAAATGTTCCTGGCTTCAGGTTTGTTAATTGTTTTTATATAAAATTATAAAAATTACTTGTGTGAATATATGAATTTATTCAACACTTAATAAATTTCACAGATTCTATTAGGGCATGGTGTAAGTGAGTACATTGTTTTGATAGATAATAATTTTTGTTCTAATTTAAAAAAAAAAAAACTTGTTGAGTAGTATTAATAATTGTATTTAATGAAGCTAAATTGTATAAAATGAAGTTATTGAAACAGTTTGAAGTTGAATTTATCTCTTTTAAGTACAAATAGTGTAGATCAATCAAATACTAACAGAACTAAAATATAGTTTTCAACACATTTGCCAATGGAAAAAGAAGCCAAATGCAATACTTGATTATAAGATTTTAGCCCTTAATTTAACCCCTATAGTGTTTTATATTTATACTTATTTTTTCATAGGTACTTTGTGGGACATGCACGACCTACACTTAAAATTTCATGAAAATCAGTTCAGCACATTTTGCATTAGAATTTATATTATTTTAGAGGTAAATTTGTTGTATTTTTCAACTACCAAGACTGAATTACTGATAATCCTCTCTTCTTATATAATTTCATTGCAGAAGGTTTACTGACAGGTTGACCTGCTTGAAAGACTTAGTTTGAAGTGGCTTTCAAATGCAAAGTATTGTGCTATTAAAAATTCAACAAACCAATTGGTCATCTACTTGTGTTGCCCTGGCGTTCATAATTAGTGTTCTCAATTTTAGGGATACCTACTCCTTTCTTGAAAAACTGTATCATTGTGTTACTGACCAACTATTATACTGGAGGTAATAGTTAGAGACTTATACAATATCCAATATTTTGTTTATAAAATTAGATTAATCTTTTAAATACTTTTCACTGTTTTATAGTTGTGTACAGAGTACATCCTCAGTGCTCTACTGAGAATATACTCAGTACCCATGAGCCTAAATGAGAACACTAATTTATTATAAATCTTTGATTTTCCAATTAGGTACCATTTATCATGAGTAGTGAAGATTAGCTATAAATGAAATAAAATTACAAAAACATGGAAAATTCATTTCCTTAGACTCCCACCTGTTTAATACAAACAATATTTTTCCATGATAACTGTTAGTAGTACAATGACTAAAAATGTATAGCGCAATGTGTTTGCTGAAATGATATCAATTCTTGATCTATATGTATAACTGTTTGACTGATAGAGCAATCAATCCTCCATAGGATTGATGACCAAGCTCCTACATTAGGCACATAGTCAAAATGTGTAGAACCTAAATCCCAAATTTTATCAAAATCTTTTCAGCAGTTTTTGAGAATTTTGTGCAGCATGCAGAATTAAAAAAAAAAAAATTGAATTTTCTCATTCTACATGTCTTGGATCCTTCCTATGTCCATCTTAAGGGTGGTCTATCCTTTGGGTTCTGTTTTCTTTTATGATTGAAGTTGAACACAATAGTTATATTTTAATGCAATCTCTTCTTGTTTTAAAATCTACTTTTCTTTGGAATCTCAAGACTGATGCCTGGACCTAAATTTTATGCCTGGTATTGAGAGTCCATGATTCTAAGGAGTATATATGTTCAGGTACATACATACTCCATTAGACTGCTACTTTTCTGTCTTCTACTTTCTGTCCAATACAGCCTACCAATTCTGTATAAATATATCCTTTTGCATTGACAATTATATTGATTTGCTCTAGTGATTTGTTGTCAATTCTAGCAACCCTCATCACTCTTATATCTCCAAATACATTACCTTCTTTTTACTTGGGTTAAGTTCCATATTAATTGTCTTTAACTCTTATTGTAGGATTTAAATGTTGTATCGGAGATCTGTCATTGCTTGCTAGCACCTCCAGGTCATCTGTGAAAGTTAGTGGTTAATAACCTATAGCATACTCCCCTCAGATTCAGGTTGCCAATAGGGTATAATCACATTATTAGCTTTGCTTTGAAGAGAGACTTATCCAAAACAAGGATTAAGAAAAGGCTGTAAGAAGTCTAAGACACTCCTGACATATCCCTAAGACAGATTTAAATTCACTGAACAAGCAGCTAGATGTCCTAAAATTTCACAGTCACACTTTATAAAGTTATAGGCTATAGCCACCATTTTCTCCTAGTGCTTCGAAGATATCTTGGAATGTAAAATTATTTATAATTCTAGAAGGAGGATTGTAATTTTGATTTTTCAGATGGATATTATGAAAATAAAATAAAATCTAACATAAATTGTTTTGACTTTTAAGTTTCCTTTAGAGATGCTGTATGCAACTCTTGGCTTCTTATAATATTTTTTTTTTGGTCATAATATTTCTTCTACATAATTAATTTTCATTTTTATAGTGAAACCTATTTATGCTCTTTATCAGCTTTACTTAATTTAGGAAAGAATTTGAAACTATTTTCTAACTAACTAAATAGATGTTTTGCTGTTGAGCATTTTTTGATTTATATTTTCTTTCCGTTCCAAGAATAGGATTCCATCATGGCTTGTGTGATCCTCTGTACTTAATCAGCTGAATTAGCTTTTTATTTTTAATGTTGAGTTAGCTGAGTTTATACAATACATTATGATTAGGAATAGGTTTACCTAAAACTCAAGATTACATAAAAAATGTTGTGATGTATTAGCAGTGTCGATTGTTATTTGATGCAACCATCCTAGGTACATTATATAGAGAAAATGTTCATTCAATAGTTATAATACATATGTAAAAGATTTTGAGTGAGGTTTGCCTTGAATTGAAATTTTTTCTTTAATTAATGAATATCTGTGATGCTGAGGAGTTACCTTTGTCAACTCAGTTCTGTAACTAATAACTATACCTCTTAAAGGGATGTGGTCAGGTTCAGATTAATATTGTTCCTAGAAGTCTGGTGAACTATGAAATGAGAGCATTTCAATAATCGTTCTAGGGACCTCAAAATTACATTAGGGGCGCCGGGATAGCTCAGGGGATCCATACAGGTCTCGCAATCCTGATGCCGCGGGTTCAAATCCCGCCCAGGTCAATCTTTTATTTATAATATTGAAGGTTGTCCTGAGCCATGGGTGTTTAAAATGGGGTGGCAACCTGTAGATAGCCCGTTCCTCCAATGACCCTAAGTGGTTGCAAGGGAGGCTAACACAGAAAAAAAAAAAAATTACATTAGCCTTGTTTTGTTTATGGTGTTTCAAAGCATAATATTTATACAATTTAATGCATTACTGACTTTTTACAGTGGAGAAGTTGAATCAGGAAGCTGCGAAGTATCTCTCCCTGGCCCTTCCAGTGTAAATTCTTTCTCAAGTCCCAAGAAAGTTAAACCTCATTGTGAGTATTCCCTTATTCATCTCTTTTATCCTCTTCTGTTTTCTGAATATAGTCTTACAGGGTGCAGAAGATGTGAAGGACACATTTTATATAAATTTAAACTGGTCATAAGCCTCATCATGTAAAAGTTTACATGGTATTAATCAGTTATCCAAGGAAATAAAGAAGCAATTTCCTTGGATAACTGATTGTTGGACACTTGACTATCAGGGGTTTTTAATTATCAATTTTACTCATGATCTAGTTTTAATTATGAATTGTATTAGAAATTTTAAAACAACTTTATGGTTTAAGAATATTCATAGAGTTTTAACTTCATCTGATCTGCCTATCTCTAGCCTAACTCTATCATGAAATTTTGAAATACCTAACGACAACCAAGTAGGAACAGGCTTATGGGAATCTGTTTTTTTAAGATTATATAAGTTATGACTTATAAGCTACCGAATTTTATCATTCATTTGATAATATTGTATACTGTAGGACACCCATTTATAGAAAAATTACTCCGCTCCTTGGTGATCTAAATTTCAGCATAATTTGACCTTGATGTCCTTAGATTTTATTGTTACATTTGTCTAGATAACAATATTAGGGATAATTTGATTTTAAAAAATTGCTTTGTATACAAGAATGCCACTAATATACATTATAAAAAGTTTTAAAAAATATTCTTGAAATTTCCAAGATGATACCTTAAAAAAATATGGAGGAAAATAAGGAGATCTATAAGTAGAGATTATTAGTAGATGTTTTTGTTGGGGTTCAGTCAAGGTTAATCCAAAAAATACTATTTTAAAAAATGCGTATTTTTTATTATCTGCCAACATTTACATTGTAAGCCTAATGGCTATTACGAATGGCTATTTCATGGTTATTATGAAAACGAGAGGGGACGTCTTGTCTTTGAATCATGAACATTTGATTCAAGTGACAAGATATGTCTCCTCTAGCCTTGATAGACAACCATTTCCACCTCTAAAAAGGTCTATTGTTTTCCATTGACTTAAAATAAAAACAAATAAAAAATATTGTTTAAATGAATTAGAAATATTATATTTCCTTTGCAGGTTTATCTTTTAAAATATATTGTCTATATATTATAAAATATTCACTTTTCTTACTTAAATAGTAGCTAATTAAATAAGAAAAACTATTAATTGAAGATCCTAATGGTTTAACTTAACATGGTTATAATAATCATAATTGATCGAGTCTTTATATGTGCTTCAAAAAAATTAGTGAGATAAACAATAGTGGCATTATCATCTTCCTAAACTAAGGAGTTCTGGACAAAGAATTTTTATATCGAATTGTCTAATATAAAATACTGAGCCTCTGCTGAAGTTCCTTTTTTCCCTGCATGCAGGGTGTACTTGCCAGGAATGTGCTTGCAAATTATATTAGCTTGTTTTTGAGCTTTGTGGTTTTTTTTTTTTTTTTTTTTTTTTTTTTTCCAAATTTTGTTAAATGTTTAATCTCGAGTGTCTGATTCTACTTCTAGTTTGCTGTTTATAGTTGTTTTCTTCTTAACCCTGTGTGAATAAAATATTAATTTTCTTAAATGTTATTCTTATTTTAATTTTATTTAAAAAGAAAAAAAAATCTAAACCTATATATTTTCTGTATTGATAATATTTCACAGGTGGGAATCGACCTAGTGGCGAGAAGAAGAAGGCAAACAAGGATCTACCTCTTAGAACAAAAGATCAATCCTCTGATCATGGTGCCAACACTCTTTAAACATACCCTTTCTTAAAATAATGTTTAAACACCCTTCTATAACCATAATAAACCCTCTACTCATCCTCTTTTTATTTTCCTAGTACAAGTACTCTAAACTCTTCTAAGAAATGATCCCATACTCCTTATATTTACAAATCTCTAGTTATACTTTAAATTCTTCAGTTATTTTTCTTTTCAGAAATCCACCTCATTTTCTCAGCTGTTATATGTATCTGCATTCATTCTAATCTTGGACATAACCTCCAAATATCCTTTTCTCTGATGTTATTACTCCCAAAGAGGCGTAATCCTCTTTTTTAATATAATCACTATAATCAGGGGAGTTATACTTTTTAACCCTTCTAACCATCTTCTCTCTTGCCACATTATTAGTGAAAAAAATTCTATTTACCCTAAAAGTCTTTAGAATTGCAACATTAATAATCATTTTCTTATAATCATAGCACCAACACTAACCTATCACTCTTATCCATTCAAACCATTCTTTCTATTGTCACACATAGTATGGTTTCTTATAAAAATTCTGTACATTTAGAAACTATATATTTTTCCCAATAATGGTATGAATATATGGACTTTGATTAAAATATGAATATGGTATAAATATTATTATGTTCATGATACAGAAACTCTACTATCCACATCTCTCATATCTTCTTGGTCAAGGTACAATCAAGAGGTCTTCTATTTCCTCACTCCATAAACATAATTCAAACACCACTCTTTTATTCACTGAATTTATAACATATGCCCTTCCTCTAATAAACACTGTTTTCTCAGATTATAGGAAAGAATCTCATGAATCCACTATGACCTTTCTATATTCCCTCATTATGTTTCATTTTTTCCAAATATTCTGGTTTTCATATTTAGTATTAAAAAACTACCAAGAGTTAGGTAACAGTATTATATAATTTTTTTAATTCCTAAAAACCCTATTTTCCTAAACTTCTAGCTAAGTATTTAATTGTAAAACAATGACTGATTAAATATAATAAATGTTGTACTGTGATTTAGTATATTTTTTAGTATTATTTAAGTTTATATTATAATGTATAATTTTTGTCTGGTTCAGTTTATTCTTGTTTGTTACTTTACTGTTTAATAGTAAAACTTAATTTTATTTAATGTAATGATTGAGTTTGCTCTTTCCCTTATGGATGTCTTAGAGGAATATCCCAACTATTTTTATTTATATATAAAGCCAGTGACTTATTTTTTATTTTTTAATTCATACTCAACAAAGTGCGATATAGGCATAAAACTATTTTGTTCATAGAAATTTTCATTTAAAAAAAGTTTTATTGTATTTAAACAAATATGTCAGTCATAGTCAGTGCATAGCAGCCAAGTCTTGTGGTTAAGAAATAGTAATGGTTTATAAACCTAAAATTATATTCTAATAAATGGTATTAGTTACTAGCTAGTCAAACATATTGGTAATCAGGGTTTAAATAAATAATTGTGTTGAAAAAGTATGTTTTATGAAAATAAGACTTTGAACAAAGTAAGTCTTGAAGTCTTACTTTCTGTTTAATTTTCTTTCTAAACTAATGACTTGGCACCTACTTTCATTGTTTCAAGAAATACTGATTTGTTCCCTTGTTTTTCACAAGCCTTTCTTAAATAAACTATTCCTTTAAGGAGATACTATGTTTTTCTTCTTCACAAATTCTTCACTAAAAGAATGGAATTTAAGGTAAAATTTATTTTATAACTTTCATATTTTGTTAAAGGGCTTCTTGGTTTGATTTCTTGTTGAGATTTTATTCTTAATTGTTATTTATTTCTACTAAGAAAATTAAGAGACAAAATATTTTTGGGATCAAAATATATTTGATTGTGTACTATTAAACAGTAAAATATTTCTTATTTAATGTGTGCTATCAATGAGAAATAACAACATGCTTATAAATTTTGATACTAATATGTTCTGAAGTTCTTTAGGTTTAAAGAAACATTATAATTATGATTCTTGTAAAATGAGTCTACAATTCCTTGATAATTATGTTAATATAATTTTCAATTAAAGGACTTTCATGAAGTTCAACATATCTTTAGTCGTCAAATTGACTCTCATAGAATTTACTTATTGACTCTTACTGAACCAGATATTAATTTGTTACCTTTTGAAATATTTTATTTTTTATGTTGCCATGTGCTGATCTCTAATTTATTGTTTAGGTGTCCTTAAAATTGATCATACCTTATTTATTTTTAATTATATCTTATTTTTATAGAATATATTTAAGTAAATCATCGATGTTCATTTGTTTTTATTTATTTATTCTTTTATAATAATTTTATTTGTGTGCTTAATATATAATTGATGGCTGAAAATGAGTCTAGATTTATTTCTCTAAAGGCTCATAATCAACTCAAATGTTTGTCTTTGTATTGTTTGTTAATAACTAGGGCTTGTAAATAATTATCTTCCTAAGTTACATATAATGTAATTCTTCTTAAAAATAAAATTGTAAAAGATTTTTACTTATAAGATTTGTTAAATAAAAAATCAGTTGAATATAATTTACCAATATTTTGAGGCTTAAACTGAAAGATAGTTAATAATATTAAACTGAAATTAATGCAAATTCCTCCTTTATTTGAATGGAATTTATATATTGATGATTCTAATTTTCCGATTAGCTGAGGAAATTCAAGCAGGACTACCTGTAACTTAAGAGTAAAGCATATTCATTGTAAAATTTTAACCATGTGAATTGATTAAAGTGCATTCTTGTGGAAATCAATGACTGAAATATAATATTCTTTAAATTTTTAGAATCAATAAACTTTACACATTAATAAAGTCTTAGTTAATGGTCGCTAGGACCACTGATTTTGTGCTTATAAGTTTTCTTTGTGCCCATAGAAGCCATGAATTTATTTCCTGTTAAAAATTCATGGCTATTTATTTATTTTATTTAAAAAAATAAGTAATTGAAAGCTTTGGTATAATATTAATGTAATACAAAAAAAAACAAAAAAACTTAAATTTTATGTGTGGGCTTGCAGCCCATTTTACTACAGTTATTTCCTCTGATCACTATGTATTGATCTGTGGTCATGTGCTGATTATGCTTTCTTTCTTTTGAAAATGTGTGCAACAATGAAAAATTCTACAAATGGAAAAGTACTTCCATCTATTTTAAAGAGACTAAATGCAAATGATAACTGACAAATAAATTTATTATTTTTTATATATGAAACCTCTTTAGGCTTTTATTTCTTTATTATATAAAATATGTTACTCATTCCTAGGACTCTTGGTTTCCATGAGAATTTCTTCTTTTTTTTTTCCCACTTATATCTCGGTAACTAGTCAATTATCTATGACCATATGAAAATTGCTTGTAAGATAATTATTCACTCTAGTTGTTCTTGAGAGGTCACTTAATTTTTTTTTTTTTTTATGTTTTCTTTGATTTGTAATAATATATTTTTCCTCTGAAAATTTTTATGTCAATTAATCAATTTTATGATTTTCAGATACTTTATTACCATCATTCATGTAATTTCCATTATTTGGAAAATGTAATAAGCCTTTGCCTCCTTTTGTGAATGTATTCACTGAGTTATTTCTTCTTTAATATCACTTGAAAATTTCAATTTTATATTGATCTTCACTCATGAAAAGATAATCACTATTACACTTTTTTTGGGGGGGACTTTTAATTGAACAAAATCTTCTTTCATCAAATAAACAAAGGAAAAACTATACCACAGTCATGCTTTTCCACAGTTAAATATGTACTAAATAGAGATCATGACATATGATTGGCAACACTAGATACTGAACTTATTTGTAGATTGTCCTTATTTATTAGTTTTTTTAAAATTACAAGATGTCATGATTTTTGTATTGTTCATACTGTCTGAACACAATGGGAAGGCTTAAGGTAAGTAATTTAGGAGACACTCTCATCTATATTAGTGGTTTAGAAAGTGATGTCTTCCAACAATCAGTCTGAGTCTATGCAAAGGAGGCCCCCTTACCACTGTGATTGACTGAAACTGTTCATCTATTTATGTTTTCCTATCTAATTTATTTTGTGCACTAATGTTATTTTATTAGATTATCTTAATGATATAGAAATAAGAGCATGAGTCTTGCGACTTTTTTAATAATTTTTTACTATTCATTTGTGATAATTAATCATCGATTCTACATTTTTATTATTTATGTAAAATATAGTTTATTTAATTATTTGTTGTAGGAAATAGCACAATATACGTATTACATTTATCAGGCTTCTGTTATTATTTTGCTCATTAACCCTTTAAATTTCATAAATATATCCATTGTGATGAAGAAAGGACTATCAGGAATTTGGTCTTGGTAGTTCAAGAACATTTTTGTTATAACCAAAAAAGTTTTTCTTTTAGCCAACGTTTTGGTCTGAATTTCAGGTTATCATCATGGCTGAATATGAAAAGGACACATACAAAATAATATAGGAACATGTCTATATGCTATAATCTAACAAAGAATAAATAAATCAAATTATAAAACTGTGTATAATTGACTATATAAAATGGATACTGAACATATTTGATAGGGAAAAAAAATATAATATTCGGAGAGTAACATACCAAATAGGGTGATGGGGAGAGACTTGTGCTCAACAGTGTCTATATCATGACTGATCTGTTTTATAAAATCCTTATTTTACCATTGTGGAAGGAACAGGAAATGGATGTAAGAGTGGGGTATGGATAAGAGGGCTTGAGGTTTGTGGAAATATTGTAGGGAAGTGGAATATAAAAAAAAAGGTATGAGGTGATTCTTGTTTTAAGATGTGAAAAATATTACTGTATGCGGAAGAAATATTGTCTTTGTCTGTTTAGTTATTTATGAGGTTTCGTTCTAAATGAATGTGAATAGAATCAGCTAAAGTCGTTTCTCAAGGTTGGATTCATTCGCAAGAAGTGAATTTATCAAAGTTTAAAGTATTTTTGTCAGTATTAATTGAGATCAGAGATCAAAACAGAGATGTTTTGAAAGATTAGTAATGGTTTTTTATTTTTAATGTCATGTTTATGGTTACTGCAGATTATTCTTTTTATGGGGTTCTTTGTATGTCCTATATGGTGCGGTACAATTTTGGGTGGTACAAGGGATTTTGTAAATGATGTTAGTATGACATCTGTTAGTATGGGGGGTGGGGTCTTTCAGTTTAGTGTATAAATTTTGTAGTTTATTGTTGTTGGAGAAGGGGAAGGTATTAATTTGAGATTTATTGATTTTTTCTCAGAGAGGGAATATAGGATAGGGAACACAACATTGGAGTGTCACTAGGTGGACAATATATTCCACGACTGAAACATTAAACTCATAGCAGGTATTCTTAATAATAATGGCTTTTCACGACACATAATACACAGACGCATCAATAAATTTTAATTATAAAATTTTATAATTCTCCTTCCATTCCAATTGCACTTAGTGACACTCCAATGTTCCGTTCCCTACTCTATACTCCCACTCTATCAGAAAAAATCAATAAATCTCTAATTAATACCTTCCCCAAACTGTGCATCTATCTCTGTATCTATCTATCCCTTGGGGCAAATTAGTTGGTATAACTTTTTATACCAGTATTAAGAACTTTTAATAATCAGTATTAAGGATTATTCAGTATTTATTTGGACTCTATATAATTCTCTTTAAAAACTGTTTTTAACTCCTTCACAATACATACAGCAATTTTTTTCACTTATTTGATTGTGAAGTAGTTAAAAACACACATGTTCATCAAAATGAAAATTTATTTGTCATTCAGCAAATTTTTTCCTCTGCTCTACTATATTCAGCCTTAGCAAGATTTAGTTGCTGTGCAGCAAGGCCTATGAGTACCAAAATATGAAACTTTTCTTATCATGTTTGCAACTCCAGAAAAATGCATAGAACAAAGTTATGACCAAATTGGATTTCCTTGATAATTATTCTTCTGGGTTGTTCTTAGCTAAAATTGAGCAACAACTAATGGTAACGTTTAAGAATCCTTATATTGTAGGTTTTTAAATTTATTACTGATTAAATTTTGAATTGCATTGTGGAGTTAGTGTGAATTCCTTTTCAATGTCTATTATCCTTCAGTATTGATAAGCCAAAAAAGAAAATTAATTAATACTAAAGACTGTCAAGCTACTAAATGACGTGTACTGAAGAACTGAACACTTGCTGGCATAAGGTGGGGAAGGCAAGACCCTCTTCTATTCCCCATGGGCTTATTTACTCTCGAGGCTCCATTGTGTTTCTTACCATATTCACACATTTTCATGGATTTATACTGTTACTAGTGTTTATTTCTTTCATTTTTGGATTTATACTTGCATTCATAATTTTAAGTTTTATGTTCTATAACATTAAACAATTTTTTTTAAGAAACATGTTTATAAATTTTGAGAATTGGGCAGGCCTTTTTATTTTTAAAATAGAGAAACCGAATTGTTGTGAGAAGAAGAAAAAATACTAATAAGGTAAGGAATGGTGAATATGGTCATTAAGGTGATGAACTACATTTACAGCACATTACTTACTAACAATTGGAATATGATGGTGAACCTGAGGTAGTCAATGAAATCATCAAGAATTTTTCTGACAGATAATCTTAGTGAATATACTGAATTACAGATTGTATGCAGAAATAATATAGAAAGAATAAAGCTAAAGAACTATCTTGGTATTAAAGTTGATGATTTTGGGAAGTTGAGACTAATTTGTTTAAAAATGCTGATAAAAATGTGAGTGAGCTTGAAAAACTAAATTACATGTTAAAGTCGTTTCTGGAATCTTATAGTCATATTAGTGACCTCAAATATGTTTAAATGGGTAGCAAGTACTTCAAACAATAGAAAAATAATTCGCTAGGGATCCAAATGTAAGCACATTCAGTACTACAGCACATCAGTTGATTTAAGTAAAAAGTCAGTCAGAAAATGAAATTAATTCGTCACTTGGTAGTTGATGCACAAAACACATTGTTAATAATAGTGAGTACTTCAAAAACTATGTTACTATGAAGGTTCCAGCTAATGTAAAAGTGGTATATAGTCGAATTTTATAGGCCACAAAGGTTTTTAATGTAGTACCTATTTCCCAGACAGTAATTCATATTCAAAAATATAATTAAAAGTGTAAAAAGGAAAATAAAAACTCTTTATTAAAAAAAAAATTATTCTGTACATATTTCATATGCTCTAATTTTTGATGGGGTACATAATAATAGTCCTTGCTCGTCTATCCCGGGAAGTAAGAGAGGAGCCCAGGTTAACCCGCTTTAGACTATCCGGCACCCATCTTCTCCTTATTCTAGGATAAGAAGGAGACTAGGCAGGAAGTCAAGGAGGGAGTGAGAGGGGGAGAAAAATGCCAATGCATTCACTCCCTTGGTATTTTAACTAAACTGGCTGGAGTAGGTCCCTTGGCCACCTTCTCTTGAGGCGTCAGGGAGGGTGGTCGGGATGAACGTGGGATGCCAGGGAGAGGACTGGAGGATTTGGATGTCTTTGGAGGTTTGTGTGGAACTTATCAAACCTGGAGGGGATGAGCTCGGAAACAGAAGGTATTTCCAGGTCAGAATTGATGGTTTTATTGGATACCTAGGGAGGAGTGTTGAGGATTGTGCGAAGGACTTTGGACTTGAACCCCTGGATACATCTAATGTTTGATGGCTTTGCTGTGCCCCACAATTCAATACCATATGTCCAGATAGGCCTAATTAATGTTTTGTAAAGAGTTATTTTGTTTTCTATAGTTAATCTGGACCTGTGGTTCAGCAATCTGTAGAGCTGTCCAAAACGCCTGTTTAGTTCTTGTCTCTGTCTGTAAGTGAGTCTTCCAGGTTAGTTTACTGTCTAGGTAGAACCCAAGGTAGCTGACTGTTGGAAAGGAGGGAAGAGGAATGTTATTAAGGAGGACTGGGAGACATAACCTCTGCGAAGTGTGAAGGTGACATTGACTGAATTATTTTCATTTAGGATTATTCGCCAGTGTTTTGACCACTGGAAAATGGAGTTAAGTTGGGATTGAAGGTTATTTGAGGCAGTGTAAGGATCCAGGTTGCAGGAGAGTATGGCTGTGTCATCTGCATAGGATGCGAGGTGTGTGTCAGGATGTGTTGGGATGTCGGCAACCAGTGAAAAGGGTATAAAGAACAGGACCAAGGACACTACCCTGTGGAACTCCCGCTTCAACAGGGTAGAGGTCAGAATACTTGAAAAAAGGAAAATAAGTTGTATAAATTAACTAGTTATATGCCTATTACAAAAGTTAATTTTTAACAGTAAATGGAAATCGAAGTATGGCTGAAGAAGAAATTGTACTGTGCTCGAGGACATGTGAATTTAAATTATTTGAATATATTATGTAAAAATGAACTGTTAGATGGAATTTAAAATAAGTTGGAAACTGAATATTTAAGGCGCACTTTCTGCATAGAAAACAAAGTGCACAAAACATTCCATTCAATAACAACATGAGGAAACTAAGGATATTATGGAGATCAGTCACACTGACTTGAATGTGCTTCATGCATGGAAGGACTTGATGGTGAAAAGTATTTTCCAGCTTTTATTGGTAATTATAGCAAACTGGAAAAATATTATTTTTTAAAAACAAAAGGTCAGGTTTTTGAATGTATCTATGAGTATGTAAATGAAATGCAAAATCTTACTGTGAATAAGAATATTTTTAAGATGTAAAAATGGTACAGGGTATTTGAATTAAAAAATTTATAATTTTACTCACCAGAAAGGGATAATTATTAAAAGTTGCCCTTCTTTTGTTCAAGAGTTGTGAGGTACAGCAGAGAGGTACAATAGATCTATCATGGACATGTCAAGATGTTTACATGCAGAAGCTAAGGTTTATGAATGCTATTGACCAGGAATTGTAAAAAATATGGCTTACTTAGAAAATAGGACTTATACTAAATAGGGCTAATACTAAAAAAAAACAAAAAAAAACAAAACAATCAATTATTTTTTGAAAGACCAACTATCAAGAATTTGAAAAAGTATTGGAGCAAAATGTTAATGAGAAAACTTGAGATTAGAAGAACATTTATATGAATTAAAAAGGCAGGATTGGGAATCTTTCTTGGGCATACTGTTGTTGGTTACAGAATCCTAATTAATAATTAATTGTTAAGAGGCATGTAGGTATAATTGAGAAAGATACAAAATGTATTGGATTTAGCAATGAAAATTTGAGTCAAGAAGAAAATAAATCTTAAGAAATATCAGTTAAAGAAGAAATAATCCAAACCTGATGCACAAAATTCAGATAATGAAGATGGAGAAACAAATAAAATTAACCCAAGAAAAACTGAGAAAACTGTTTAATCTCCTGCTCTGTATGATGAGGAATTCGATTGTAACTATAATTATATAAATTATTGTTATTATTATTAAAATGGTACTTGGAAATTTGTGAGTAAACCAAATGATGAGGAAGTACTAATTGTAAAATGGGCTTAGAAAAGTCTTTAAATGAATTTAAGGCACAATTGGTTGTTAGAGAATTTCAATAAACAGACTCAGACACTGAAAATACCTATTCACCCGTGGTAAAAATGCTCAAACATTAAAAATTGCATTAGCTTACTGTGTTCAATATGACCTTTACATTGATCAAATGGATTTTGATACAGCATTTTTAAATGGGAGTGTGACTTCAGAAGTTTATGTAAAACAACCACAAGGTTGTAATAATGGAGATTGAGACTACTGAATTATTAAGGCATTGTATGTTCATAGAGAGAGACCATATTCCTGCTTTGATTGTTTTAATGATTACTTGATAGATCTAGGTTTTGTAGGAGTAAATTTGATTATAGTCTGTACTTTTTAGAATAAAACAATGTGGTAATTTACATATTGTTATTTGTTGATCTTTTAATTTGTTGTAAAGAAAAATACTAAATAAGATTAAAATATTATAAGATAAAATATTTGTCTATCAGATAAGTTTTAGATGAGGGGTCTAGAAAAAAAAAAAAATACATAGGTATAGAAATAGATATAATCTTAAGGAGAAATTGATGGACCCTCTGTCAAAAATCATACATTTTGTCCATAGCTAAAAAAAAAAAAAATAATACAATTTAAAATGTGAGTAGGCTGAAAGTAATAANAGGCAGTTATATTGATTATGTTATTTTTAATATTAATTAAGTATAAATATAATTTAATATTAATTATTTATGAAAGCTAATATTATGAAACAGATTTCAAATATGAATTGAGAATTTTAAAATATTTATACATTATAAAATATTTTAATTTAATCTATTCCAAAAATTGTAATTTTGATACTTTAGATTGTTTTGAAGATGCATATTGGGCCAGTGACAACTTGAAAAGGCAGTCTACTTCAGGACTATTTTGTTATGGGATTGTTTGCTAATGTAATTTTTTAGGAATCAAGTAAACTAAGTAGAGTAAACCAAGGGTCCTACATTTTCTGAATATGTTGCAGGGTCAGAGGCTGTTACAGGAAAAATTTTTTTTTTTTGTATCTTAGGTAATGTATTTGGAGTCAAAATTAATAATCCTATTAAAATATATTAAGGTAATTCTGGTGCAGTATTAATTGCTAATCTTGGTAATTTTACTAAAAACTTATTGAGATTTACTAACATTTTGTGCCTAATAATATTTTAAATGGACTCATTAATGTTGTTAAAATAAATACAGAAGATAATATGGCTGATACATTTACTTAGACACTAGGAAAGTCAAAGTTTTTAAAGTTCAGAGAGATGTTATGTAAATTTAAAAATGTAATGTAAAATTCACATGGTTTGTTTAACATCCTACATTTTTTTTTTTTGGTATAGTTCCTTTATTGAATTAAATACAAATGTAAGGAGGCTTGTTTATTATTTATATTGGTAATATTATCAACATTTTAATTTCATTGCATTTTGAATGCCTCATCAATGATTGCCTGAGAGATGTATGTTTTGTGTAAAGTGATTGAAAGTAGCTTTCTGTTTCAGTTGTTCAGTTTCTTTACTTATATATATATATAATTATTATAATTTAATTGTACTGTGCTCGAGGACATGTGAATTTAAATTATTTGAATATATTATGTAAAAATGAACTGTTAGATGGAATTTAAAATAAGTTGGAAACTGAATATTTAAGGCGCACTTTCTGCATAGAAAATAAAGTGCACAAAACATTCCATTCAATAACAACATGAGNGACGTGGGAAAACTGTGAAAGTTAAAATAGATAAATCAAAAATAGTTTTTTGCTTAATACATTAATTTTCGTGAACATAAAAGAAATTCATGAGCCAAAGTATCACAGAAGAGACAAAAGGCTTATTATGCATGTGTATACTATTATAAATAAATAACTTTTTTAAAAACAATTTATTACAAATTGATAAATTAAGGGTATACAGTTTCCTCATAATTTATAATTAAATCTAAGAGTTATATTTGGGCTTAAGCCATTTTTTTAAATAGGTCAGTCCAAAGTGATACACATATTTCATCACTAAATTAAATGAAAACCTTTCTCATAAATATAATGAAATCCTATAAGTAACAAAAAAAAAAAAAAACTCAATTTTAAACACATACTTATATACATTATTGATCTGAAAACACACTAATTTATACATAATATAAATGTATGTATATACCTGCACACACACACACACCACATACACATTGTTCTACTTCACAGATTTTATTTTAAAAAACACAACATGAATATTCTCTGTTATATATTATAAGCATTGTATTCTGCCATATTTAATTTAATTATCACTAATGCAATATATATTCATACACTCAAATATATTATTAAACACATGCTCACGCTCCTGTTTGTCTGGTTTTACCTAATAATGAACGAACTGAACCGTTCATTTTACATTTTAAAAGTTACATGCCAAATTTCATTATGAAAAACCACTAATTGTATTTTTTATGCCTACCTATTAAAAATTTTCAGTAGAGTTACCTCTAATTCTAATTGTCCAATTTCTCCGTATAGCTCCTAAAATATTTACAATTTTTTTTTTAAAGTTAAAAGCTTCATGCCAAATTATATATTATACATTTGTATATTATGACTCTTTGGGCCTTTTAATATCAAGTAAATCATTAAAAAAAAAGTTAATTAAAAAAAATTAAATGATGACTGAAAGTATTGGTCATATTGTCCTATGTAGGACACATTATAAAAAAAAATTATACAAATTCGGAATTTATGCTTCTTCCTGAAAAACTTAGTTGCAGGCAGTAGTGGGTTGGAATCCAATGAAAGGGGTTGGGGAGATTTACTGGAAGACCTGTCCTCTCAAACTCTCCTAGACACGATTTTTCCAGAAGTAAGGACCTGATATTGAATGAATTTTTTTTCCCCTTAAATATGTTATCATCTATAAGTTTGGTTATATGTTCAAATGGAGAGGTTTTTGATCGTATGATATTATTATTAGATGATTTTAGTTGGGGTTCGGCCAAGGTAGATCCAAAAAAATACAAATTTAAAAAAAGTGTATTTTTTAAAAAGATTATCTGCCAACGTTTCGGCTTACATCGTAAAGCCATCTTCAGGGCTGCCTATCATGAAGACGAGAGAGGACGTCCTGTTCCTAAGTTCCATGACTGGGATTAACTCGTCTTAATCCTGACAGGACGTCCTCTCTCGTCTTCATGATAGGCAGCCCTGAAGATGGCTTACAATGTAAGCCGAAACGTTGGCAGATAATCTTTAAAAAAATACTCTTTTTTTAAAAATTTGTATTTTTATGATCTTTCTTGACCGAACCCCAACTAAAATCATCTATAGTTCGACGCATTTCATCGTGTAATATGCCATACACCAGGGCAAGACCAAATCGACCCTAGTACTCACTGAGGATGGTGCGAAATATAAAGCAAAATACATTTCTTTTATCTTATAGATATATTTTTTAACGCATTACGCAGACACCAGAGCTCGCACACTGTGCGCACATGTACAATACCCCTGCCCATTCCAGAGGGAATGGACTTAGTGACTAACGCACTCCGGACCTGCCCCACGCGGTTTAGTCATGCGGTCTCGCTGGAGCCGACCTCCTGTCACTGACCACCAATTAAAAGAAAATTTATGAAAACCGTTCACCGACCGGGAGCTTCACAATTGATGAGACGACAGTCCTCGTGAGTCAGCGAGATCCCGATCCTTGAAGAACGAGGGATGATTCTCTTCCCTAATGAAACCGTTCAGGAAGCCTCGCACTATTCTGAGCATTTCTCAAGGGGGTTCTATTCGCGAGCTAGAGATGTAATGAACGAGCGGAGGTCGTGAAGTGTCTACCCATGGAGGAGAGAATTAAGATAAAGGACTTATACCTTATCAAGTGTATCTAATCAGTAGTTATTATCACATAAAATTTCAAATTCCTGTCATTTCTTGTCTAGTACTTGTAATATTTTTCATTTCATCAGTTTTCCCTTACCATTGCTTTGCCACTTGCACGACTCAAAGGGACTATTGAAGTTCATTTGGTTACAAAGAAGAAAATAAATTTGCAATAGCAATAGCAATAGCAAAAGCAATAGCAATCCTAAATAGTAATAGCAATAGCAAACCTAAATAGCACTAGCAATCCTCAATAGCAGTCAATAGCAATAGCAATAGCAATAGTAATAGCAATAGCAATAGCACCCAATAGCAATAGCAATAGCAATCCTCAATAGCACTCAATAGCAATAGCAATAGCAATCCTCAATAGCACTCAATAGCAATAGCAATAGCAATCCTCAATAGCAATAGCAATAGCAGTAGCAGTAGCAATAGCAATAGCAATCCTCAACAGCAATAGAAATCCCTCAATAGCAATAGCAATATCAATAGCAATAGCAGTCCTCAATAGCAATAGCAATCCTCAATAGCAGTCCCTCAATAGCAATCCTCAATAGCAATAGCAATAGCAATAGTAATAGCAATCCTCAATAGCAATAGCAACAGCAATAGCAGTCCTCAATAGCAATCCTCAATAGCAATAGCAATCCTCTATAGCAATAGCAGTCCTCAATAGCAATAGCAGTCCTCAATAGCAATAGCAATAGCAGTCCTCAATAGCAATAGCAATAGCAATCCTCAATAGCAATAGCAATAGCAATAGCAATCCTCAATAGCAATAGCAGTAGCAATCCTCAATAGCCTAAATTCGGGGTATTTAGACAAATTATTAAATATGTGTGATGAATGTATTGGTAATAAAGGACATTATATTGAAAAATAATATATGTTTTGTGAGTATTGCTGAGGTTCGGTCAAGGTTTTTAAAAAAAAAAAAAAAAAAAAAAAATACAATTTAAACAAAAGTGTATTTCTCATTTTATCTGCTAACGTTTCGGCTAACATTCTTCAGTAAGTAATCTTCATGTCAGTAATGAAAATGGAATCTTGGTGACACGACGTCCCCTCTCACCTTTACGATAGCCCTGAAGATGGCTTATAATGTTAGCCGAAACGTTAGCAGATAAAATGAAAAATACACATTTTTTAAAATTTGTATTTTTTTGAATCTACCTTGACCGAACCCCAACAAAAAACATCTAATAATAATATCTACGGTAAAAAAAACTCCATTAAAATTTAGGGATCTGGTAAAGGTAAACTTCTAATGTTTCAATTTTCTCACTTCATCGAGAGAACTGTTTTCAATCACCCGTAACATTTCAGGTAAACCCCTACTCGTATTGGTTCAATTTAGAACACAAACGGACTAGATTTTTTAATTGAGGTTAACAAATAATTAACCGAGAAAATCAACTATTTTTCGGCTTCTAGAGAGCTAAATTCAATTTCATTTTTGGGCTCAGCTAAACCCATACTTATTACTGTGTAACTAATTTACTATGTATTCTACAAAATTTATGATCACATTCTTTTAAGAATTTAACGGGACATATTTATATTTATTAATATCTAATTTACAAATTAAATATTAAATTATTTAAATAGGATTTATGAAGAAAAAAGCTTAAAAATTTGTATCACATGAAATTTTAATTTATTGTAATCTTATACAAAATTTGTATACATATAATAATTATGCTGGAAAAAAGCCGAACCCTGACTATTTCTCCTGCATTATGCTCGACGGTCAACCAACCTCCACTTATATAATAGTTATGTTTAAAATTAGCTTTGATATATTTATTTCTGAAAGTATGACGATTAAAGAAAAAAAGATTCATTCCAAAATTATGGAAAAAAAATACAGCTATACTTTAGCTAAGTTCTCCAAGATATTTTATTTTAATAGACTCTATTCTTCTTCCTCGCTGTTTCTTTTGCTAAATGTTATTGCCACGTTTCCAAGCCCGAGAAAGGATCGATAGGATCTTTTAACATTCTCTTGAGAGAAGGTTTTTCGTCCTTATAGAACCTTTATTCTTCTCTTTAGTTGGACGAGAGAAAGAGATCAAGAATGACAGACATTATCGGGGCCCTTATGAAGAAACCCTTCCCTCCCACCCCTGCTTCCTCTTCCGAGACCTCGGAGCGATACAGAAATGGACTTTGAAGCGAGACCTTTCATTATTTTCTTTTAATCAGAGGGATGACTGTGAGGGTTGGGGGGGGGGGGGGTGGATTTCGGAAGCCCAATTACTGTGGGGGCAAAGCCACTGTATTTTTCTTCGGTTATTAAACTTTCCCGAGGGCTTGAGGAAGGGGGCGAAAGAAGGAAGTAAGAGAAATAAAACCAAGTCCCACTTCGGATAAACAACATTGGTCCTACCTTGGCTGTCATTGTTGAAATATCTTCAATTCAGCTCTGTCATTTCAATTTCCCTGTTTCGAGTTTGCTGTTTCATTTCGTTCCCATTATCCGAGCGACTGCAATGAATTCTCAACCTTTAAACTTGTACTCCTAATGGACGGAATATCGATCAAAACACTCCTCATAGGTGACATATTTGAGAGATTTCTAAGTCAAAACAAGCTCTCTGTTGAAATTTATTAATTAGTAAAGAATTATTTCTATTTTATTCTTATTATTCTTGTAGTTACCATTAAAATATGAATATTATTTTAACGTATTTGAATTAATTATTTAGGAACAATGCGATATCAAGGTTTACCCGAAATATTACTTATATTATAACACACACATACGCACGCACAAAAAATCACTTGCCCACACAAAATAATCCGTGTCTTGAAAATATTCCTATAATAAATTTGATGGCTAACTTAATCTACAGTTTTAAGCTCTTAAATAAATATCTAAAGACAATTCTTATTCAACTCATAGTGGTTTACACGTTAGTTTCAATCAAAAACTTGGCTCTCTTTGTTTGCCAAAGACTTGAGAAATTCAAATTCTATTAACATAATTCAAAAAGTTTTTTTTTTTTTTTGGCGCTAAAGAGTTCGCTTAGTTTAATCCGATCCTGCGTGAGGGCTTTTTGCTTATTCATTATATCTCGTTGACAAATACCATTCAACTGTTGGCAGGACTGTTCGATGAGTCCACGACTGTAAAAAGGTTAGGTATAATCCTTCTTCTTTTTTTGTTTCATTTTTTGCTCTATTGTTGAGTAAAGTCCCTTCTCTTTTCGCAAAACTTCGGCGTATTTTCCCAAAAGGAGATTCCTTGCGGAAATGACATTCCCGATCCCGGACCATTACAAACTTGGGAAAAAAAAAAGAAAAAAAGTAAAACATTGCAGTATGAGTGACTCAGCTGCATTGTTGGTTGTAGTAATCATTCAGCATTTTTCTTTTTTGATAATTTTTTTTTTTTTCTAACTTTCCATTCAACCACTTTAGGACATAGGGGGGGGGGGCTATCATGAGGTAACCGCCCTTTTCTAGTATTCATGGTCCTGGGCTGATTCATAAATCTTTCTCAAAGTCTTCCTAGGCGAAACTCTAACCCATAACGCCAGGCCTGGGAAATCCATTCGGACCTCTGGCGACTCTAAGTTGGAACATTAAGTGAAGTAGAAATACATACATGTATGTAAATGAGAAAGAGAGAGAGAGAGGGAGAGAGAGAGAGAGAGAGAGAGAGAGAGAGAGNAAGAGAGAGAGAGAGAGAGAGAGAGAGAGAGAGAGAGAGAGAGGAGAGAGAGAGAGAGAGACAGAGAGAGAGAGAGAGAGAGAGAGAGTGAGAGAGAGTGGTTGGGGGGTGGGAGGGAGCTTGACAAAGAGATGAGAGAAGGGAGAAGTGGCTGTGTGATTCTCTTCCAACCGCCTCACTAATTGCTGGGAAGATTAGCGAATTAACATAATCACTGAATGGACTCCATCACCATTTGCTGGAAGTAAATAAGGCATCTCATCAAGAGTCGGTTATGTACCACCGTAAATATACTAAGAAAGCTTTGATAACCTGTAAAGATGAAGCCTTTTTGGTATATGTCTCTCATGAAAATAAAGCATTTCACGTTATATAAAACATCCCTTTCGTAAACTTATTAATTTCTTCACAAAATCCTACAGAGAATAAGTTCAAATTTGATACTAAAAAATTATATTTTTGAATGTGTAACATGACAAATTTAAGAATTTAAATCAGAAGGCAGAACGGCCTCCCATCTTCTTTTGTTTGGCCTAATGCGAGTCTCAGTGAGCTAATATGATTAATTATAAGTGTTCTAATACAAAACTAGTCATTAAGGCATATTTATATCCATTAATAATACATGGTCAGTTTTCAATGTGTATGCTTGACTTTGTATTCTGTAGCCAGCGGACACAATGACACTTCTGTTGTGCACAGACTGCTGAGGTCCGTGGAGTTTTGTCCATTTTTCTAGAAGCTCCAGAGGATGTATTCTCAGTAGCAGAATTTGCTCAATTTACTATTGAAATAAACATTTGGAAGACAAAAAAAGCTTTATTGGTTATGATAGATTGCACAAGAATGGTTCATGAAATGTATTTCTTAAATTAGTGCAATTTTCAGAATCACATATATGTCAGATGAGTGATTTTTATATGTTGTATTGTTATCTAGAATAATAATTATCATTATTTTTTTATCATTATAGAAACATAAATTAACATTTTCTACTGGATTAACATTCCTCTCACTTCCATTTTGCCCGGTATCGATTCGGTACACTTCTACTTAATTCCTCTCTCTCTCTCCCTCTCTCCCACTCTCTCTCCCTCTCTCCCACTCTCTCTCCCTCTCTCCAACCCTCTCTCTCTCTCTCTCTCTCTCTCACTCACTCTTTCTTCACACACAACTTTGACCAAAACCCACCAATTCTCTACTAATTCATATGTATATGTTATTGGTTCGATGATATGAATGTGGGTTATATCTTTTTGATTAAATACTTATGTATTGCTGATAACGTTAATATATAATATTTAAATTACAAGTATTCGTTATTTATCTAAATTATAATGTATATTTAGATTTTCAAAAATAAGAATACTATTCTACAATACATAATTACATGTGAAGCATAAACCATCAAAGTACCGCCTAAGCCAAGAGGCGGATGCCAGATCACTATAAATATCAGTTGCCTTTTAATTTCAATATTGTAATTTATAATTCTCTTAATGTCTATGGATACGAAACTACTAACATTACTTTTGCGAATATATATATATATGAAATCAAGAACAGGTGGGATAGAGAGTGCAGGGCACATACAAAAATCTAGTATCTAGGATAGTATCTCATCACTCCTCACTGACGAAGGGCGAGAGATCCCCGAAAATTTTACTATTTGTGATGTTTTCATTTTGTGAGTGCACTGCACTCTCTATCCCACCTGTTCTTGATTACTACATATCACAGCCGCGAGTGTTTCATTTTCTATATATACATATTAAGGTCTGCAACCTGTGAAGAAAATAAGTTTGCTCACAAGTAATCGCTTCGTGACAAATTTGACTTTACTTTGTTTGCACAGATCTCGAACTTCAGTCCTCGAAGAGGTATTGAGAAAGTTCTATCGTAACCACCAGCTCGTTCCGTTTAAGTCCTCAGTCACATAACTTTTATCTGTTTTATCTATTGCCGAAACTTTTATATGCTTGAGGTTTCGATAAAAAAAAAGAAAAAGAAAAGAGCGATGTCGAAAATGACAAGCCTCAACCTTAAATATTTGATTTCACCAGCTAGGTTAAGTTTCGATTCGAGACACACACACATCCTAAAGAACAAATGCACACACAGACATTTAGACCCTCTCACTATCTTTGCGTTGTTTAATTTTTTTTTTTTTTTTTTTACAAAATTGATTTAATCTTCCAAAAGGAGAGTTTTTTTTTTACCGTAGATATTATTCTTAGGTGATTTTAGTAGGGGTTCGGTCAAGGTAGATCCAAAAAAAACAAATTTAAAAAATGTATTTTTTACAAAGGATTATCTGCCGACGTTTCGGCTTACATTGTAAGCTACCTTCAGGGATATCANTATATATATACATATGTTTATTTGTATAAAAAATGTGTACTCACCATATCAAAATAATCACATATAATAATTTTTATATTTGTTTTTGTTGTCTTTCTCCTAATCTAAATTAAATATTTAGATAGTGTTAAATGCTCTTCAACAATAATATTATTTAATATGATGGATATCTAAAATAGCGCGACTTTTAAAGTAATATGGTATATGGATAGGAAGCTTCCTTTATATATTTGTAATATTATAGAATATGTTAGGAGGGGGTTACGACTATTATTCCCAAAAGGCTTAATGTTTTTATAAAAAACAAACATGCAAACTGTCTTAAATGTTGACCGATTGTTCAGTACATGTGGACAATGATAATTTTGATAATCATAAAATATTTTAAAAACGTTTTTGAAAAATCCAAAAATGATGTCATAGCTTTAACTTTATTTTTATATCGTTCTGTCGTACGGCGAAAATCCGGCGTATTTGGCAAGATATCGTTACATTGTATAATATATAAAAGTGGTGGTGTTGTTTCGCAAGTGACGACATTGGGGCGTGACGTGAACCTCCATTTGTCAGAAGTATGGAATCGTCCACGGAAGAAGTGAAAGTTGACGAATACTGCTATCAAATAGTTATGTCCGGGGAACCATGGAAATCCTCCAGAACTCTTGACTGGTAAATACATTAACTTGGGCATCCAACAAACTGAAGAACAAAACAGAAGTAAGACAGAAACTCTGTTAATGACGTCATATCATGGTATCTTCATACCATTTTAAGGAGGTTTTAGCTAACTTTGTTTTTTTTTAATGAATTAAGAAGGACTATATAGATATTGAGCATGTTCTTATGAAAGAATTAATACAATTTTTTCTCTCAATTTTTCACTGATACTGCCTACAAGTCTCACACACTAACAGACTCACTCACTCACACACACAAATATATGTGTGTGTATGTCAACGCTCTAAAGGCTACAATTTTTCAGTTTTTCTTAATTAATTTCGGAATGTAGCTGTTAAATGATTAATTGATTGACTAATGATTAACTAATTTCGTTCTTGAGAAAAACTGGAATAATAGATGTGGGGGGGTTACCTGAAATGTCAAGTGCGAGAAAAGAACGTTTATTCGATACCGCGGTTATAATATTTAGTTCAGAGCAGTGAAACTCAGCACAGATTTACACAGAAAAACGTAAGGTAAAAACGTAAAATTGAAATTTTTATTATATTTTCTATACACGTTCTTACAATAATGGCGAGATAATGAGAGTAGAAAAGCAGCGCACAAAATTTTCGTAAACTTTTGCCTTTGATCAATTAGTTAAATTTTAGATTTAGATTCTGTACGTTTTAATGGCGTATCTTATTTAATATAAGATTCATCTAATAACTCTACGAGGTTAAGAGCTTAAAATTGCCAAAACGGTTTATTATCAGTATATCGGTAAAGCCTAAAGAACAGGCGTTTGGTTAAAACTGGCGAATGTAACATTTTATAATTTTAGTTTTGTCATTTTTAGGTATATTTCCAGTCTTCTGTTCTCTCAAGTGTTATCTTCTTAGAGCTTTTGAGTGACTAAAACAGGTATGAGTTTGTTATTTCATTTTATTAACTAAAAACCTACTCCAGTAAAATTAAAAAAAAAAAAAGAATTAAAATACAAGCAGTGAAAAACAAAAAAAAGCTAAACTTGGTATTTAAATTGCAGTTGTCTATGTATATTTATCTAATTTTAAACGTGTAAGAAATCAAATAAAAATATTTTATTTGGTTGTGGTTTTTTATCCCACGTAAATTTAAAAAAATTAATGGGAGGGAATAGAATAAAAAAATCTGTCTGTCCCAGCCAGGAATCGAACCTGGATCTCCTGCTGTCCTTGCCAGTGCACTAACCAGTTATGCTACCAGGACGCGCTAGATATCTCATTAAATTCCCTCTACACTAGCATTCAAATTTACGTGGGTTAAAGAAAAATTAAAGAAAATAAATGACGGGAGTCGACAAATAGTTTGACAATGTCGGCTCCTTCGAGTTTAAGACGAAGTTCTCGTCTTTCTCGTGGGTTAGGCTCTCGCTAGTGTAGAGGGAATTTAATGAGATATCTAGCGCGTTCTGGTAGCGTAACTGGTAAATGCACCGGCCCGGATAGCAGGAGATCCAGGTTCGATTCCTGGCTGGGACATATAGATTTTTTTATTCTATTCCCTCTCATTAATTGTTTGTTTAATTAAGAGCTTTAATCCTAAGATTCCTTTAACTTTGAGACGGTTACACATCTCGCTTAACTCACTCAAGAAATAATTTTAATATAGCTCTCTAGTAGTCTAATTCTATATTTTCGAAGTGAAATTTTGCTTACAATAGTTTTTATTTTGAATCTAGGAGAACCCCAAGAAAAGGCCGACTGGTCTGCTAGTTATTTTATTGAAAGCATTATTTTGTCTTTTACTGAATCATAAATCGTAGATACTCCAAATTAAGCTTTTCAAGCGACATTTATTCTATATTAAATGTTATAGCTTCGAAAGTTTTTGTTATTAAAATGAATTACTTGAATGATTTGAAAAGTTAATGTCATTTGTATCTTGATTTTTTTAAATTAATAGGTGTCGCACAAGGTTGCATCATTAGCACTGTTGTCTCAGCATAAAATAAAAAATATACTCCATAGATAGCCTTTTTGAACTTCTATTATAAGCTAATCGTCAAATATATATGTAGGTGCTTAAGCTTTGCGTGTTTCTACACTACATATATTTCTATATCAGGGCCATTGAGGAATGTTAAAAAATATATAACATCATGTTATATTGTTTCCTTTTTTATTATTTCAAATTGTATTTTAACTATTTGTTCCCATTTTAATATTTACTGAGTTCTTTTCAGAGCTTTAATTTTTCATTTTTTATTATTATTTACTGTTATTCTTAAGTCTTTATTCCTCCAATTTCGTTTTGTAACCTTACTTTATTTCTTTTCTCTTAAAGACTTTTCTCTTAAACATTTATTTAAATATTCTTGGCGGCGTGTTTAGTACTTAAACTATTCTGATGAGCACATGGTAATAAAACCTCGTTACTCACGCATGTTCTTCATCTGTCATCGCCTCCTGCCGAAAGTATGTTTACTAATAATACAAACATGTAATTCGGTCAATTTGTCTTTGAGCTTCCTGGACTGACGTGCCGGAAACCTGTTAACTGATAAGGGCTTATGAGTCAGGCATTGTTTACCAGAAGAACGTTGACTTCCCTCTGGAAGAGGGTAATTCTTCAAGGACCTAATTGAATTGTTCATTGATAAGAAGGAATAGATAAATAGGTAACTACAACGGTTAATTTATCACAAAGAAAATTTTGGAATGGCCACATTTTTTGAAAAATAATGAACCTACCTAGTCTAGTAGCCGATCGAAAAAAATTATACTACATTCATCAGGCAATCTGAATCTGAGTGAACGATAAAAATCTCTAGAATTTTATCAACTGTATGATGTAATGAAAATTAATTAGGTAATTAATTATTTTTAAAAATAAAGAAATTATTAATCTCTCAGAATTGTGGCTAAAAACCCCTCAGGTTTGCTGTAAATTTTTATTACATAAAATAAAATAAACAAATACTTCAAAAAATATCCTACCACGATTATGTTTTGCATAAATGGTGTGGTTATATTTATTTTTCGTAATATTTATAATCTGATACTAAGTTTTAGGAGGGGATTTTCTTCAGAATTAAAACTTCACCTGACTCCGTAATTTGGAAAAAATAATGTATGGGGAGAAAATTGAAGCTTGGGTATCCTTCAAGGGTGCAGTTTTAATATTTTCGGGCAATCCAGAGAACCCTTATGAACTGCAGGACATTGCTGGCACGTCCTATGCTGGCAGCGTATAATGTTCCATGACGCAAGTTAAGCTCAATGTTTCATTATCTACTCTACCTACTACAATATTTTCTGGATACTTAGACGCTTACAGAGAGGAGAAGAGTGAATTTACCAGGAATGGTATCGAAGATCGGCCGTCAAGATGCTCTCGTCTACTGATGGGTTCTTAAACTAGGCTCCTAAAGTGGAGATCGAAAACGAGTCTTGTGAAGCACCATAAAGAATAAGAATGCTATAAATCTTAAACCTCTAAAAAAATAAAAATTATAAAAATGGTAAGTAAATGGCTTATAAAAATGATGTTTTAATTGTTGTAAACATTTGTATCTTTCATTCTTGGTGAGCATGTAGTACCAACAACGGCTTGAACGAACTAATAGGCCAAAACTTCAATCTTAAATAAAACTTTTATTTTAAATGAACTTTATTTCGTTTTAGCAGTTTCGCGCGTTAAGCTGTCGCCTCCTCATTCTACCCGTTACTTTACATACTTACTTTACATACATTACTCTTCTAAAGTGGTTACAGTATAAACGAGTAGAAACATTAGGTTCATTTAAAAAAAAGAAGATAAAAGCTTGTCCAGGGCGGGATTTGAACCCGCAGCGCCTGGATTACGTGACCCGAACGGATCTCATGAGCTAACCTGGCGCCCCTCCGTTTTGTTAGGTAATATCTAGCAGATTTAATAAATAAGCTAAAAACTTAGTTTATGCCTGAGAAGAACGAATATTATACACTTTTATTTGAATAATTCAATTCCCCATTTTTGTAAAATCTTGGAGTGTCATGTTTTATTGATTTTTTTTATTAGTTAAGGGTAATAATTCGATTTTGAGTTTTTTCTTATTACTTGTATGTACTTATATATTACAAATAAGGTGCAAAAAGAAATTCAAAGGCATTGTGCGCGTGAGAGCGTCTTGTGTATCCATTGAATTGAGGAACGCTATGTAAACATTTTGATGTAAATAAAGCCTACTTTGTCAAGTTAGCCTAATTTTCTTCGGGTGAGCAAGTTTTGTCGAAACAGTTAGATATCCAAGACTCTCGCTAAAACCTGTTCCATCGAGCTTAAGATACCAATGCTCAGATTTATTCTTGGGCGTTTCACATACAAATCGAATGTATCTTCTTTTTGGAACGCTAAATTATTGGGTAATTTCTTAATAGTATAAAACCAATTTAAAAATATTCGTAATTTCAATAACTTCAATAATTTAAAATCTGTTTGGAGTATGCGCATTAAAGCCATGCCTTTCCGACGAAACACAAACCAGTTTCAGATATGTTATGCGACTGTTCCAAAGTTCTTTGTGGGACATAGAATATAATTTTTATATACTTTATATAATTTTTAATGTAATAATTTTTTTGTTAATGGCTGATTCCTCTCCCTCCCCCTACCCCCTTCTCTCTCTCTCTCTCTCTCTCTCTCTCCCTATATATATATATACACCCACACACACACACACACACACTCTCACATCTTGGTATTCTATGGTTTAAATAATATACATTGAAAAGTCTACAACATGAAATATAGTACATAGCCTTCTTCCTTTCGATTGAAAAGCTTTGTTCACAGTTTTTGATATATGAACCCACATGTTTTGTAATTTATCCATGAACAAGTTAAAAAAATGCTAAAAACATTTTATAGGTCTCGATGGTGCAAGTTGATTCGTTGAATTCGATGAAGAATATCTGGAAGTTCTGTAGTCCTGTCATGACAGGATCATTCATCCTATCAGATTCTACTGGAAAATTGTAAGTACTTCTACAATTTTTTTTTTTTTTTGGTTTTCTTGATACATTTTTGAATGAATGAATTACACTCAGAAATCTATTGTTGATTTATTCAACAAAGTATCTTAACTAATTTTTTTTTATAACTATATTTTTAAATTTACCACAAATAAAAATATGAAAATAAACAATAAATCTTTCACATTATTTGAACGTGATGCACTTGTACATTGATGACAAGCTACTTTAAGATTACTGTTATTCTAGCTGAACTGTCACTGTTACCGAGACATTTAGACTTTAGGCAAAGTCTAAAAATTGGAAAATTTACTATTAGAAATACCGGTATTTATGCTCAATTGTCTTATGCAGTGAACATAATGGGAATAGAAGAAAACGGTTATATGTTCAAATTGTGTTTACTTGTGTAGTTCCAAGTAATTGTGGTACAAAATTGAATAAATTAAAGAAGACATCTTCTGTTAGATAAACTGTGAAATAACAGCTAACTTTAGTCCCTTGGGAATGTTTGTTTACGTATGAATGGGAATTTGGGCTACTGGGAATGACTAGAATTGAAATCAAACTCGTTTTGTCATTGGAGGTGATCAGGTTATTTTTGGAATGCTCACTAGGGGTTGATGGGGGGATTCCGCGATTCCGCATGAGCACGCATCTATCTGCCGGAGGTCGGCGACCCAGATCCAGCCCTATTCTCGAGTACGTCCTTCCCAAGGTCTCCGGAGCCCAGCTGATTCAGCTGCGGGTGATTCACACACGACGGAGGACATATATAGGGGGAGCTGGAGCCGGCCTGCTCTTCAGTCATGTACCTGCTCCTGACACTGTTCCTCGCCGCGGGCTCCACCGTCGCATCGCCCATAGGCACGCTGGACAAGTCCACAGTGAGTAGCATGTGCGTCCCCTTGGGGTACGTCACTTTACATTTCTCTGGGAGATAAATAAGAAATATCCGTTACACAGGAGATGCGTTAATATTGCAGAATTACTAAAATGTCAGTTTTAAGACGGAGTAAATAATAAACAGAATTTAAGTATAAAAAAAAAAAATTACACTATTGATGGCTAAGATTGATCTCTCAGAAGGTTAAGAAAATAGAGTAATTCGCTCTTCCCTCATGTATTAAAAAGAAAAAAATGTATAAAGTCCCTTTTAGAATAATTGCTATAGAAAGTAACTTAGAAAATAATATTTTACACAAAAATTTTTTCTCTAAGTTGACGACCTATAATGAAGATTAAAAAATATTGTTGTAAAACTACCCTTGTTCATTCGCTTTCTGCCACCAACGAAAACATTCCTATTTGCTTTCGAGTGCTTATCAAACTCAAACTCAAAATTTAGTTTCTATATTTTTAAAATGAGGGTCTCGCTCATTATTTCCCAGTTTCATTAATTAATGTATTTCATAATGTGTGATTTTTCGTTAAAATAATATTATCTGTAAATGTTCAAAAAATACATTTAGGGATTCGGGTCTCCTTAATCAGGAGGGAGTTCTCTTATTTGATTATAAAAATTAACGATCTAATCTATCGTTTTAAAAAAATAGTCTCAAGTAACAAAATTGATTGCTTTTTCTAAAAAAAAAATAATCTTGCTAGATTGCTGATTGTCAAATATATACTGTTATTTTTTTATAGGAACAATTGTGATTCTTTTATGCAATATAATAGTCTTTCAGTTTATAGTACGTCAAAAAGTAATAATAACATGAACATCATACCTTCTATTATCCGTCTTCATTGGTTTCTGCAAACCATCTTAAGTTGGCGAGCGGTTTCGGACATTGTCTATCTTCGTGGCCGAATACAAGTGTTCACTGTTCAGAGTTGAATACAGACAGTGACAGTGAACACATGTATTCGACCACGAAGATGGACAATGTCCGAAAGCACTCGCCAACAGAAGATGGTTTGCAGAAACCAATGAAGACGGATAATAGAAGGTATGATAGTTCT
>KZ807546.1:160171-170712 GCA_000696205.2 Oncopeltus fasciatus | reverse complement strand
TTTGCTAAGTACAACATCCCAGGTTTTGACCATCCACCTTATTCACCAGTCCTGGCACCATGTGACTTTTGACTCATCCTCAAGGTCAAATCTGCTCCAAAAGAAACAATATTTCAGTCCGTTGAAGCTGTGAAAGAAAAAGCGACACGCGTCATCCAGAAACTCAAAGATCAAGACTTCAAGCGCTGTTTCTAACAATGGGAAATTCATATGGCGCGCTGTAACGATAGAGGAGGGGTGTATATTGAAGGTGATATAAACTAAATAATGAATAAATTTAAAATAAAGTATTTCACAGTAATAGTCTCGTTATTTAATAGCCACACCACGTTTAGGCCTCAAAAATAACTTGCTCATTACTGTACTATTTAAGAATATAAATTTGGGTATCGGTAGGGCTCCTTTATTTTAAAATCATAATATTTAAAAAAAATTAAAAATCAGCTTAGTTTAAGCAGCTCTTAAGAGACGGATAAAAAAAAAATTATTATTGGAAATATGTGAACAATAAAAAGTTATTCCGTCCTGTTACATAAAATTATTTTTTGTTTTCCTTGAATATATATACTTTGTATTAGTTTATGTCAAATAAAGTTTGATGTGAAAATTAAGATCACACTTCCAGTGAAATAAATAAATCTTCTGTTACGTGGAGTAACCATTACATAAAACATGTATATTTAAAAAACTTAATTGAGGAAATTTATAAATTTAGCTGTGTGAGTTTAGATGGTTTGTTCACGTTTATAGAATAATTATAAACAATTATTCAGAGCTATTAGATGGTTTTTTCTCAAGTAACAGTTCTTGAAAAGTACAGTGAAAATAAAATGCGACATGCAGCTTAAATTCATTTTAGGATTGTAATTAAAATTTCTTCAAGAGAGCGAAAATAGAAGGCGTAGATATCTGACTTCTGATTATCCTCACGATAAGGCCTCTCGTCTTGACTTATTGAGTCAATACGTTTTATTAATTTTTTTTTTTTTGAGTTAATGAAGTAGTGGTGATTTTACATGATAATACGTTTTCATATTCATTATCATTATCACATCCTGTAGTTATTTACTCCGAAAGGGAAATACACACTTAGAATCAACAATTTTTAGTGCAAGAAAAAAGAATAAAAATCTAACTGTCCCAGCCAGGACAGTTAGACTCTCGACACTAGTGCGGGGAATTTAGTAACTTGTCAAACTTGTCCTGGAAGTATATATGGTAAATGCACCGGCGCGGATAGCAAGAGATCCAGGTTCGTGTCCTGATTTAGAAGTTAGATTTTTATTTTATTCCCTTGCACTAAAAATTGTTAAAGTTTACGTGGGATTAAATACCACAAAAAAAAAAATTATAAAACTAAGAATCAACTGTTGACTACTAATTGAATTCAATTGAGGCACACTATTGAGCATTCTATCAGTCATTAAGTTCATAATTGATAATAAGATACATTCTATAAAAAGAAAATAAATAACATCAAAAATTAGTGCGGTATACAAATTCACACATGCTAAGTGAATATATAACAGCTGTGAAAAATTTTTGAACAATATCTCAAATTGCGAAATATCATCTTCCTAAACTCCCCTCGTAACTGACCTGGGCTACCCGATAATTATATTCTGAAAGATCGAATTTACCTTTTTATTCATTTATTTATATTTTCTTCAACAATTTAGCAATTAATTTCACTAATCATAAGTAAAATGAGAACAATTTTTGTTGCCTTATAACAGAATGAATAGTATTTGAAATCTATATTTTTACTGTACGTCGTTTTGTAATAAATTTATATAAGATAAGCTTCTATATTTGTGTATCTGATGATATTTTACATACATTTTTCAATTTGTTCACGTGGGCTTTGACGGTCGTCAGATGTATTTACCGTTTCTTCTTCCGGGTTGGACCGTGTTAAGTTGTTGTTATTTGCCGAGCTTTCGCACATCATGTGATGGCTTCTTAACAACTTAACAACTTAACACGGTCTAACCCGGAAGACGAAACTGTAATTACATTTTTCAACTTATTTTGCATCTTCAGTTATTGCTACAAACCTACAACTTGATTTATAATTATCCATATGTGGTCATAATCCATGCTAATCCATGTACAAGTAAATACTTAAATAGCTATACCAAGTCTAAATAATGAAACATTTAATTAATTACTTGATTGGCATAATTTTGAAGTGAGTTTTGAGATACTTAGGAATTCTTCATTTTTTCCGAGTAGCTTTTTGAAATAAATATGTTGTTTCGGTGTGAGTCAGTAATTATTAAGTACATGTTACGGGTTACGGTTCGATAATAATTAAGGAACCAAAGATAAATTGAATCAAATTTATTATAACTAATAAATATATCTACTATTTACAGTTTACAATCGAACCTACTGCCCTTACTAACCAAAATATAAATAAAGGAAAAGATAGAAAACAAATAGTATTTACATCTAATTACAGATATGTAGAAATAAAGTAATGTGCTTATTTACAAACGAGGTGTGGCTATTAAATAAAGAGACCGATGTTCCTTCAGAAGAACTGCGCATGCGCCAATTCCAAACGACCGACAGCTGTACTTCTCTTTCGATTGCAGCGCCTCCCGTGTTGGTCTAGAAATCAGTCTGGCAGTAACCTTCGTTTATGTAAGAGGTGTTTGTTTCTTTTTTCCGAAAAAAATAATTATGTGTAATAGTAGAGCAACAAAATGTAAAATTTCACACGAAATTAGGTAAAACCTCTACTGGAACTTATCGTTTATTTAAAGAAGTTTATGACGAAGAATATTTATCACGTAGTGAGTTTGAGCAATCAAGCAGAAAAAGCTCGAAGAATCAAATTGAAATTCAATGCTATGTTGATCGTTTATTCGACATTCATGGGATTGCAGCCTTCACTGGGTTATTGAAGGTCAAACTATTAATCAACATTACTACCAAGAGATGCTTGCTCAACTCCGCGAAATAGTAAGGAAAAAATGACCCAAATTATGGAAGACAAGTCATGGGTTCTCCATCAAGACAACACGTCGGCTCACAATGCATTGTCTGTCCAGATGGTCTTTGCTAAGTACAACATCCCAGGTTTTGACCATCCACCTTATTCACCAGTCCTGGCACCATGTGACTTTTGACTCATCCTCAAGGTCAAATCTGCTCCAAAAGAAACAATATTTCAGTCCGTTGAAGCTGTGAAAGAAAAAGCGACACGCGTCATCCAGAAACTCAAAGATCAAGACTTCAAGCGCTGTTTCTAACAATGGGAAATTCATATGGCGCGCTGTAACGATAGAGGAGGGGTGTATATTGAAGGTGATATAAACTAAATAATGAATAAATTTAAAATAAAGTATTTCACAGTAATAGTCTCGTTATTTAATAGCCACACCACGTTTAGGCCTCAAAAATAACTTGCTCATTACTGTCAATTATCACTTCACTGTTTGATAACAGCATAATTGATAACGCACTGCATGGCTTCGACCAGTCCGACGCTCTGAGACACGTGATATGCCACTGAGTAACACTAACTTATCACACACACACACACACACATGCAATTATAGATTGTGGGTAATCAGAAATACATTTTATTATACTATCAGAATAATCAAAGTCTTAATACGAACTATATATTTTAGAAGATAATTATNATACTATATATTATATTTTATTATTGGTAACAATGAATGTATCTCTAATCTCACCCTTTCACAAAACTTTCCTGATCCTTTTTCGTGCTGAAGAGCAAATATTTTGCAACTCTCTTCTCTCTAAGATTTGTATAATTTTCCTAATGAAGATATAATTAATCAGAGTTGATTATTACGATAAGATAAAAAAAAAAAAAAAAAAAAAAACAAAAAAAAAAAAAAAAAAAAAAAAAAAAAAAGAAGGTTTGTCTGATTGTCCACAATCTTTAATTGGTTGCGTTTGAGTCACGGTGTGTGTTTTAGCCTATTCGAATAGTAGTATATAGTGACAGCTTAATATCTTAATAATTACGGCCAATTTAAATAAAACAACAATAAACTAGTTTCTCAAAACTCATTCCAAGATCAAATTTATGCCAATGAACTATTTAATCGCACTTACACTTAATATAGCCATTTTTGCCAGCTAATATATAGACTTCTCCAGGGTAGTGTCCTTGCTCCTATTCCTTAATAACATTCCTCTTCCCTCCTTTCCGACAGTCCGCTACCTCGGGTTCTACGTAGACAGTAAACTAACCTGGAAGACTCACTTACAGACAAAGAGACAAGAGCTAAACAGACGCTTTGGACAGCTCTACAGATTTCTGAACCACAGGTCCAGATTAACCATAGAAAACAAAATAACTCTTTACAAAACATTAATCAGACCCATCTGGACATATGGTATTGAATTGTGGGACACAGCAAAGCCATCAAACATTAGATGCATCCAGGGGTTCTAGTCTAAAGTTCTTCGCACAATCCTCAACACTCCTCCCTACGTATCCAATAAAACCATCCATTCTGACCTGCAAGTACCTTTTGTTTCCGAGCTCATCCCCTCCAGGTTTGATAAGTTCTACACAAATCTCCAAGGACATCAAAATCCTCTAGTCCTCTCCTTGGCATCCCAAGTTCATCCCGACCACCCTCCCTGTTGCCTCAAGAGGAGGTGGCCAAGGGACTTACTCTAGCCAGTTTAGTTAAAATATCAAGGGAGTGAATGCACTGACATTTTTCTCCCCCTCTCACTCCCTCCTTGACTCCCTGCCTAGTCTCCATCTTATCCTAGGATAAGGAGAAGATGGGTGCCAGATAGTCTATCGCGGGTTAACCTGGGCTCCTCTCTGAGGACGGGTTACGTCCCTGGATAGACCAGCAAGGACAACAATGTACCCCATCAAAAATTAAAATGTATAGAAAATGTACAGAATAATATTTTTAATAAAGAGTTATATATAGAAATATATAGACTAGCATGTATTAAGATAATCTATAAACAATTATAAATCAAGTTTTAGGTTTCTAGCAATAGCAGAAGATGCATTTTTTTTTCCATTAATGAAATTTTTAGTATTCGTACAGTTTCTTTTCTTTTTATTTTATTTTATTTTTACAGCTGAGCGCTTTAATGATCATGATTCTCATTGTCGGTGCTAAGAAATCTACTAGAGTAGATAATCAGTATCAGAGAGGTCCTACATATAGATATATATAGAGATAGAATATTATGATTTATTTACTTGATAAATAAAATGAGCACATAAATTACATATTTACAGCAGAATAGGATTATATTATTTATCAATGCCAACATTTAACATAAACGAATGTTTGTTACTCAGACAATTCTTGTTATTTGCTGTTTTGTTCTGCATAATATAAAATCCCAAGAACACTTTGATTCAGATGGAAATCTCATTTTCTATTTGCCTAATCTTATTTTATAAGTGAAAACTGATTGTTTATTTATAAAGTATCTTAATGGAGACTACTTTATTTATAAGACATCCTATGAATTCCATATATCTGTCATATATATAGATAATTAGAAATAATTAATAAAGTTAAAATGTATATNATATTAAAATTGAATAATTATAAATAAAAACTACATATGAATAGTTATGACAATGTAACTGATTCAAGGATATATACAATACACTTTTCTAAGGAATGCTATCATGCTGTCAGAGTCAAGACTTACTCTTGATTTATTTTACATCTTGTTGAATGAGCAGAATAAAACGAAGAATGACATTATTTTAGTTAAATATTTACTATATTATTTGGTATATACCTATACCTATACCATGTACCTATAAAGTGGAAATTGCTAAAATTTGATATGTGAATTTGAATTAGGAGGCTTTCCTAAGTAATCAACTTCCATTTTATTGATTTTGATACCCCGCAGAATCTAATTCTGGAAGCCTGCTTCCATTTACAAATTTTCCGCTGTTCTTTATTTAATTTTAAATATTTTGGGCTTCATTTCTCCCTCTCCTCTGAAGTAGCAATAGAAGAGGGCAATTCTATAGTTAACGGCAATATTTTGGGAAGAATAAATTTGTCATTTTACCAATTAAATTTGATATTTCTTAGACTTATGTATATTTTCTTATATATCAGAGTAGATTTCTGTAGTTTCGTGAATATTAAGCTAACAGACCTAGAAGACCTGTAAATAGGAGTGGGGGGAATTCCATAACTAGCGAGAAAATAAATTTATTTAATCTCAACAAAAGTTACAACTACATTTTCAATAAAAAATGTATGAATCACGACAATATAAAATAAATATTAACAAACCTAATTTTATAGAGATCTTGTGTTTGTTTTCTTATCACTAAATATCACAAAAATCACTGAGATATACCACTTATGTTTGTTTATTTGAATGTTTTGTTAAAACGTTCACATTTTCACTTTTTTTTTCTTTTAATAGTTTCTTACAGGTTGAAGGAGTTCTACGATATCCTGGCCTGGGTTGACGAAGATATGCTTGAAGAAAGAGAAGAACCTTTAAGGTCTATAAAAATAAAGAAGTGGAAGTAAATTTTATTAAAGACAATCTTCAAGAAAAAAAAATGACTTATTTGCTTAAAAATGGATTTTTTTTGGGTTGAGGGAGGGCAGATGCCTTTAAGTTGATCAGCCCTTTTTCTCGACAAGCCTTTCAACATTTCAAATGAAAATAACATCAGTACATTTATTCAATGTATAGCTCATTATTATATCTATTATATTTCACTATTATTATTGTATAGTATTATATATTATACCTCGCCATACATTACAATATGATGTCATCTTACTGCCTTATTTGAAATAAGTTTCTTGTAGTGACACAACTGTAAAGGGATCCAACTTTCTATTATATAAATACTAACACGTCACGTTTTTGTCAATTCACAAGAACTTTATGGTACATATCCATGAATGTTTAAATTTATATTTTCTGTATATGTAAGTTCTACAAGTAGAGCAAATTTTTTCATTCTAAAAACTTCAGCTCAAAACAAAAGTAGAAAATAATATGTATAATACAAATATTTATATTGCTGTCGAAGCTTTTTGTCCTTCAGTGCTCAAAAAAAAAAAATTGTTCCATCATATATTGAGAATATATATAATTCAATTCGCATATATTTATTCTATTATGTATCTCTCATACAGTAGAGTTGGCCATCCTTATTTAAGAAATTCACCTCACATTTGGTTTTTCACTTTCCGACCAATGAGATCCTTCCCTCGTGGTTCTGTATAATGTTCAGGAACAGGAGTCTGATACATTCAATATCATTACACTTACAAGAAATCCTTAAGTGTATCACTAATAGATGTGTTAATTTCCGTCTTGTTTGAAGGAAACAGTTACCCATTATACTTTTGGAAGCAGAGTCTGCCATCTTCCGGTTGCTTCCGGAGCAAGCAGAGTCTGTCATCTCCCGGTTGCTTCCGGAGCAAGCAGAGTCTGTCATCTTCCGGTTGCTTCCGGAACAAGCAGAGTATCATCTATTGTAGAATATGGTTCTGCAAGTGGGGCCGACTCTTCGCTGCCCGCGTGGGCAGGTCTTCAGTGGGGCGTCTATGATCTTCGCGTAGTTGACCGTGTACTTGGGGGTTGTCCGGTTTTCCAACGACCCTTCGTCCTCGGTGCTACCCCTAAGGGGCACCCCAAGAACAGCTCCGACCACCAAGAGGAACATCAGGTAAGACCAAGCTCCCATTCGGGAGGGAATGAGGCCTCTTTGTTGACGGACCGATTCTGTACTGATGACTGAGAGTAATCCCCTACGCTTTATCGTCGTTTGTTTTAGATTTAGAGATGTAATTACGGAGGGGCATTTTGTGACGTGTGTTTACTAATTGATAACAGCGATATTCCACTTATTTTCATGTTGTAATTCTTTCTAAATCTACATGCTTCTCAAACAGAATAGAGCAAACATTTCTCCTCGTCTCTTTCTTGCTACTTGATTTTGTGATAATGTTTTTGATTGATTTTCTAATCGTTTAAGGATTCTTACTAGACGAGATTCAGTAATCATCGACAGCTGGAATTCCAATTTTTATCAACTGTAAACATCCTCATTCTATCAGCAGATTTCCTTCCAAGAGCAATTATTAATAAAGCTATTTACGCAGTTAGCACGATGACCTTTTGAAAAAAAAGAGTTAAAAATTATAATTAGACCCTANCTCTTTCACGGAAGGGGTACGAATTATGTGGTCGTAAAGGGCAGATCGCTGGGTATAAATAATGAGAGTTTCAGCATATAGTTACGTCTTTCGATTATCCAAATGCGCGATTAATGGGCGGAGCCTGATGCTGAGATATTCGAGGAGATCCGGTCAGGCGCTGCGGGTTCAAAGCACGCACTGGGAAAATTTTATAAATAAACAATAAATATTATTTTTTGTGGTATTTAATCCCACGTAAATTTTACTAATTTTTAGTGCAAGGGGACAGAATGAAATATCTAACTGTCCCAGCCAGGACGGGGGAATTTAAGAACTTATCAGGCTTTTCGGTAGTGTAAATGGTAACGCGCTTGCCCGGGAAGCAGGGCTTGGACAGTTACATTTCTTATTCTTTTCCCTTGCACTAAATTGTTTAAAATTTACGTGGCACAATACAATTTTTATTAATAACATTTAAGGGTTTAATTTATTTAAATGTTTTCCCAACTAGTTTCTTGCGCTTTTTGGTTATTTATTAGTTGTAATAATAGAGATAAATAACACTTTTGAAATTTAATCTTGAATGTAAAATAAAACTGAATTATGTTATGTTATTATGTTATGTATGTACATAATTGGTAAGTATATAAAAATAACTATATAATTATATTGAGTTAATTTCTCCTGCTTAAAGTGTTCTTAAATTCAGTCAGTAATTTGTGCTACAAGAATTTTACAACAGACCATGTGCATGCTTTTGTGGTAGTATTGAAAATGTCCTGAAGTCTCTCAGTTAAGTATCTGTACATTCATTGAGTAAGTATGTGAATGATTGTTGTGTAAAAGTATTCATGGATGTTTTTCAGTATCTCTCATGGTGAATGAATACATTTCTTTACAGATCCATGCCTTGTGGGAAAGTGTATAAAAATCAATACAGCCATTTTTAATTTTCATTTTGTAGTGAATGTATTCAAATGTCCATCTTTCTTTGTGTATAATTTCCTTTATGATTTGCTTTTTGTGTGAGTTTTCTTTGGGGAATTTGTAGTTCTAATGGGATTTGGAATATTTTATCGCATATGATAAGAAGGTAAAATTTAGTTCTATAAATAATTTAAAAACAAATTATTAATAGAGCTTTGGCAGATTTATTTGCTATTTCGTTCTCTGATATTATCTGAAATGCCAGATAATCCATAAAAATATACCAGTAGAAAAACAATTTTTACCTAAATCAACTGTCTATGTATATCGATATAATCTTCCTTTTTTTCCCCCCTCGGGAACATTAGTAAATTTATTTTGTCATAATGAAAGTTCATTTATCTTCTTGATTTTTGTAAATTCAAAATAAAATTATAAAGAGAATTTGCATTTGCCATCCTTACAACATCAGTACATATTAGGTTGTAGATTGTTCATAATCCATTGCTTTTCTTGTGTATACGTCAGCCAGCTGAATATCCATGGAATATAATCCATATGATTTTATTGGAAACTAGTTTGGCTTATTCATATAATTCCTCATTAGAGACAGTTCTGAAACCTTTTATAAACGTCAAGAGTATAGTAGCCTCTAAGATCCTTCAAAATCTTTTAGTTGTCTTCTCCAGTCCAGATGACAAATCTCAATTTCACATATAACATTGAGTTGCATAATTCCTTTACATAAGATTCCTTTATAATTCCTTTATAGATACGAGTTCTCGGAAATTATCAGAGACTGAAATAATTTAGGTAATTTTTGTATAAAATGCAAATGCTTGTTTCCAATTTAGTTTATTTTTAAAGTTTTGCCCTAACATTTCAGCGCATTAATTTTACTGATAAAGGGATTATGAGTCTTGTATTTTTTGTCCGATATAGGCCATTTTCTCAAAATATTATATACTTTGACTTTATTGAGTTAAATGTGACATTTGCTCAAATATTTATGGTCATGTGATTTAAAAATTACAAATAACTAAAATGTTTTTGTATTAAAATTATTGAAATTTCGCCGCCAAGAAGATATTGGTAGTAAAATTTTTTTTAAATAAAGAAAAAAGAACCACTTTTCTGATTTTTGTCAGAAAATAACCAGTTGATGCCCTGAAGAGTTAGCATACATTTTAAGCTATTTATTGACAACGAGTGAGGACTAAGATTTTTCTTTATTAAATCGACAGACAGAGGTTTTACATTACTGTCATCGAAGGAAAAGTGTAGAAGATATAGAAAAATTATCTTCATATTAAGTATTGGATTAAAGAATATTTTTTTTACTTATTTCATAACAATTACATTAAGTGAATGAAGTGTGATTCTTTTTCCTAAAATGATTATAATTTTTTAAAAATAAAAGCTCTTTTGATTTGAATATTTTCCATCACA
>KZ807546.1:134828-136709 GCA_000696205.2 Oncopeltus fasciatus | reverse complement strand
AAAAGCTTTGTCACAGACTGGCCAGAAAGGAAGAAGGGGAAAGTGTCAACTCATTTTAGTTTAATTTTAAAACTTCTTCCTTAACAAGATTTTTTTTAAAAATTAGAACACAAATTTCCATAACTAGAAAATTACATTTTACACCAATTATTTTCTATTATTTTTTTTCCAAAATCAAATAATAATGAAGGTATTACGATTATAAAATTTAGTCCTCCTTTAAACCCCCCTTCCACTCACCTAATTTCAGCCGAAAATGAATTCCTTCGACTGTTTCCAATGAACATATATTATTCTCTGCATTATCAAAATAAGACGGACCACCTACAATCAAAATATCATCCTAAATATATTCGTAACATGCATTTTTTGGAAAAATTATGTAGATTATAAATTTCATAAAATCTGATAACATATGGGCATATAATGTGTGTCTATTGTAAACAAAAATATTTGAAAATATATAATGTAAGAATATTTGCTCTACAAACAAAGTTCATACCCTTCATAACAGTTAACATATAGTTGCATAATTTATTGTCAATATATAATATACAAAAACTATAAATTATTGATAGCTGAAACAAAAACCTCAGAAAAACAAATGAAACACTTTAAATGATGGTTGTACAGTGGCCGTGGTATTCCAAGGATGCGACAACCCTGATGAGTGTTCTGTCGTTGCCAAAGCGGTAGGTCATTTGTTCAATTTTACCTTTCTAGTAGCGAAATGATCTACTGAGAATCCCAAAATGGCGAAGATAGTTCCGCTATCTTCTGTTTCCCATTTTTATCTATATCACACCACAGCATTTATGCAGGTTGTTCACAGCGAACTTTATGTGTATGTGTCACGCACATACGGAGACACATACACATAAAGTTCGCTGTGAACAACCTGCATAAATGCTGTGGTGTGATATAGATAAAAATGGGAAACAGAAGATAGCGGAACTATCTTCGCCATTTTGGGATTCTCAGTAGATCATTTCGCTACTAGAAAGGTAAAATTGAACAAATGACCTACCGCTTTGGCAACGACAGAACACTCATCAGGGTTGTCGCATCCTTGGAATACCACGGCCACTGTACAACCATCATTTAAAGTGTTTCATTTGTTTTTCTGAGGTTTTTGTTTCAGCTATCAATAATTTATAGTTTTTGTATATTATATATTGACAATAAATTATGCAACTATATGTTAACTGTTATGAAGGGTATGAACTTTGTTTGTAGAGCAAATATTCTTACATTATATATTTTCAAATATTTTTGTTTACAATAGACACACATTATATGCCCATATGTTATCAGATTTTATGAAATTTATAATCTACATAATTTTTCCAAAAAATGCATGTTACGAATATATTTAGGATGATATTTTGATTGTAGGTGGTCCGTCTTATTTTGATAATGCAGAGAATAATATATGTTCATTGGAAACAGTCGAAGGAATTCATTTTCGGCTGAAATTAGGTGAGTGGAAGGGGGGTTTAAAGGAGGACTAAATTTTATAATCGTAATACCTTCATTATTATTTGATTTTGGAAAAAAAATAATAGAAAATAATTGGTGTAAAATGTAATTTTCTAGTTATGGAAATTTGTGTACTAATTTTAAAAAAAAATCTTGTTAAGGAAGAAGTTTTAAAATTAAACTAAAATGAGTTGACAGTTTCCCCTTCTTCCTTTCTGGCCAGTCTGTGACAAAGATTTTGGTCATACCATTTACGCTTATAGTTGTCTCCGGCTTATAAATATAAATTTCGTCATTCATTAGAATTTAAATTAAGTCCTATTCCTATTTAAATGACCTATAGGTTCATTTAAATTAAAATAAAATATTTTTTTAAAAAAGGAAATCTGCTGAGATTACTAG
>KZ807546.1:124828-129828 GCA_000696205.2 Oncopeltus fasciatus | reverse complement strand
ACACACACACACACACACACACACACACACACACACACACACACACACACACACACACACACACACACACACACACACACACACACACACACACACACACACACACACACACACACACACACACACACACACACACACACACACACACACACACACACACACACACACACACACACACACACACACACACACACACACACACACACACACACACACACACACACACACACACACACACACACACACACACACACACACACACACACACACACACACACACACACACACACACACACACACACACACACACACACACACACACACACACACACACACACACACACACACACACACACACACACACACACACACACACACACACACACACACACACACACACACACACACACACACACACACACACACACACACACACACACACACACACACACACACACACACACACACACACACACACACACACACACACACACACACACACACACACACACACACACACACACACACACACACACACACACACACACACACACACACACACACACACACACACACACACACACACACACACACACACACACACACACACACACACACACACACACACACACACACACACACACACACACACACACACACACACACACACACACACACACACACACACACACACACACACACACACACACACACACACACACACACACACACACACACACACACACACACACACACACACACACACACACACACACACACACACACACACACACACACACACACACACACACACACACACACACACACACACACACACACACACACACACACACACACACACACACACACACACACACACACACACACACACACACACACACACACACACACACACACACACACACACACACACACACACACACACACACACACACACACACACACACACACACACACACACACACACACACACACACACACACACACACACACACACACACACACACACACACACACACACACACACACACACACACACACACACACACACACACACACACACACACACACACACACACACACACACACACACACACACACACACACACACACACACACACACACACACACACACACACACACACACACACACACACACACACACACACACACACACACACACACACACACACACACACACACACACACACACACACACACACACACACACACACACACACACACACACACACACACACACACACACACACACACACACACACACACACACACACACACACACACACACACACACACACACACACACACACACACACACACACACACACACACACACACACACACACACACACACACACACACACACACACACACACACACACACACACACACACACACACACACACACACACACACACACACACACACACACACACACACACACACACACACACACACACACACACACACACACACACACACACACACACACACACACACACACACACACACACACACACACACACACACACACACACACACACACACACACACACACACACACACACACACACACACACACACACACACACACACACACACACACACACACACACACACACACACACACACACACACACACACACACACACACACACACACACACACACACACACACACACACACACACACACACACACACACACACACACACACACACACACACACACACACACACACACACACACACACACACACACACACACACACACACACACACACACACACACACACACACACACACACACACACACACACACACACACACACACACACACACACACACACACACACACACACACACACACACACACACACACACACACACACACACACACACACACACACACACACACACACACACACACACACACACACACACACACACACACACACACACACACACACACACACACACACACACACACACACACACACACACACACACACACACACACACACACACACACACACACACACACACACACACACACACACACACACACACACACACACACACACACACACACACACACACACACACACACACACACACACACACACACACACACACACACACACACACACACACACACACACACACACACACACACACACACACACACACACACACACACACACACACACACACACACACACACACACACACACACACACACACACACACACACACACACACACACACACACACACACACACACACACACACACACACACACACACACACACACACACACACACACACACACACACACACACACACACACACACACACACACACACACACACACACACACACACACACACACACACACACACACACACACACACACACACACACACACACACACACACACACACACACACACACACACACACACACACACACACACACACACACACACACACACACACACACACACACACACACACACACACACACACACACACACACACACACACACACACACACACACACACACACACACACACACACACACACACACACACACACACACACACACACACACACACACACACACACACACACACACACACACACACACACACACACACACACACACACACACACACACACACACACACACACACACACACACACACACACACACACACACACACACACACACACACACACACACACACACACACACACACACACACACACACACACACACACACACACACACACACACACACACACACACACACACACACACACACACACACACACACACACACACACACACACACACACACACACACACACACACACACACACACACACACACACACACACACACACACACACACACACACACACACACACACACACACACACACACACACACACACACACACACACACACACACACACACACACACACACACACACACACACACACACACACACACACACACACACACACACACACACACACACACACACACACACACACACACACACACACACACACACACACACACACACACACACACACACACACACACACACACACACACACACACACANCCCCCCCCCAAAAAAAAACGAACCTGCACGAAGAAAGCAACGAAGGGCGCTCTGGGGTAGGACTCTTCCTTGCAGTATTTCCTAGGCCCCGCGGTTGGCTGTGACGTCAGTTTTAGATGTCGTCATTCCTCCATGAGTCTCGTAGTTGTTCTTACTGCAGCTAAGTTTGCCAAGGAGGAAAAGAGCTCAGGTGAAAGTACGTTCCCGCCCTGACTTCACATTTTACAGCCCTGGGTTGACTTCTTTCCTTGTATGCCTGGAGCAACAGACTCCTTGCATCCTGGGCAAAATACTCTGCAAGTTAGTGAAATTATTTAAAAAAATGCATCAAAAATGTCTTATAACCTTTAAAATTACGTTAAAATTATGTTTAATATTGGGAGAAAAAATTCTTAATGTTTACCGTTTCTTCTTCCGGGTTGGACCGTATCAAATTGGTGTTATTTGCCGACCTTTCCCACATTATGTGATGGCTTCTTCAGGGCTGAAAAGAGAAAGAGAGTTGTAAAAGAGAGATTTTTAAAATCCAGGTGGTATATAATTACCATGTTTATACACCATGTAATTCTTAATGTTATAAATTTTTTTTGTGGTATTTAATCCCACGTAAATTTAAACAATTTTTATTCTGTTCCCTTGCACTAAAAATTTTTAAAATTCTTAATGGTTTTTAATGAACTGTGTCATGTTATAATAATGTCGCTTATTATTATTTTTAAATGAAGATGAACTTCATTATTCATTTTATATTAAATACTGAATATGAAAGTGAATTAAAAAAAAAAAAGTTTTGTTCTTGTGAAAGTTTATTAATTAATGGTAATTTGTTATAAGTGGTCCTGGATATTATTAAAGGTGTATAAACCAAATTTGGTATTTTGGATTTTTACTTACAACTGTAGAATGAATAAATGAGTTTAAAGTAAGNATCCATTATACGATTTTGAGGAGGAGTACAGGAATGTTCTAACAATACAAAATAATGTTTTATTGTTTTAAAATGATTTTTATTGTATGATAATAAAATATACAGTACACTGAATACACAGTCTATTTATTGAAATTAAGAGTGAAAGAAAGTAATTGATAAATTAAGGCAAGTGTGATGGCACTGTGTTATCAAAGGCCAATTTGATAAAAAACGACATTTAGCAGACAGTGCTGTTTCAAAATGCAGAGATGGCTCTTCATTTTTCTGCAGGTCTCTCTCGTTTCGTTCCTGCACAAGTCGACTTCTTCAGGAAAGTCATTAGACTCTGATGTTTCAGCTGATCCTGCTAATCCCTTCTCACCTTCTACGATAGTGGCAGATATTCCTGCTCCTCTTGGCTCCCTGCCGGGTAACTCTTCGACAGCCCTTTCCAACCCTACCGACGGACTACACGAAGGGCTTCCAGATCCTAAGCCAGTCCACCAGGGAGGGACGGTTGCCGATCATGGTGCCTCTCCAGAAAGCGACTTAACGACTCCATCCGGTCTGGAACGTACAGAGAGTACGACAGAATCCGACGGGGCCTCAACCAATCAGACAGAAGGCTACGTTTCAACTTTAGACATTGGTCAAGTTCAATTCAGAAAACTGCAATTCAAAAGTGTTCATCGTGCACCCATAAAGCCTTGCCCACCTGGTGAAAAGAGACATCGTGGTATCTGCAGGAAGATATACAATAATAAATAATGTAAGCACGAAAATAAATTTGGTATGAAGAATCCTTTTTACATTATTGCTTTCATAAATTGCTAACTAACAATTATTATTAACAGTATTTTTAATGTAAATGGTTAATAAATAATTGAAATAATATTAACATATAAAAAAAAT
>KZ807546.1:101913-112355 GCA_000696205.2 Oncopeltus fasciatus | reverse complement strand
ACTCTCTATGCCACAAGTTCTTGATATATATATATATATATATATATATATATATAGAAAGTATATATCGAAAATGAAACACTCGCGGCTGAGTTATGTAGCAATCAAGAAAAGTGGGATAGAAAGTGCAGTACCCACACAAAAAAAAATTTTTTTTATCCAACATGAAATCTTCCATAAACAATTTAGTGAGGCACACTAATGAGTAACTTCTATTTTCACGGTAATATAAAATCATTTTGTATTTTTCTATTGTTAGGTGATTTCTACAACGACTCAGTCATCTCATTGGCAAGAGAACTATTGGTTAACTCTAGCACAACGAAAGAGGAAACGAAGTTGTTCCTGAACTATAATCTCTTTAATACCGAGTTCTTGCCCTGATCTCAGTTGTTAATAAGGACCACGTTTTACCAAAAGGATACAAAAAAATATATCACTAATAATTTGAATTTATGAGTAATAATCATAGTCAAAATATGACGTTCTGTTTTCTACTGCTTGATGGAAGGCGACAGGTCAAAAATAAATGACAACAATTCTAACTCTTCTTTTTCTCACGGCTAGTTTCACGTTCTTAGAGGCCTCTTCAAGAGTTTTAAATAGGTTTCACAAACTTAAGCTCCTGAAGAGGCATCTAGTCGGGAGCAACGCGAAACTAGTCGGGAAATAAATAAGTGTTTATAGAATTTTAATTTATTTTCAATCATTCGCCTTCTTTTAAGATGAAAAATTGAATTAATTGCCTGTAAACAAAAACAAAGGAATTCTAAATTTGTATACATTTTTTTTTCAATGCGATTCAACATAATTTTTAAGAATTTCTAAAATGATTCAATTATACATCTACACTTATTTTCACCCCCTTGCAACCATAATATAAGAAAATTAATAAACATACGATATGTGTTCAATATATATTCTCATACATTCGCTAACTAATTATAGGGTTTCACAGAATGAAATATCGAAGTAAAACACAATTTTTAAGGTTGAACAGAGAAATAAAAAAAAAATTATTTAAATTAATTTGAGATAGGAATGAGAATATGTAATTATTATTACGTATTATCGCATGACTTAAAGCATCAGGCTGTTATTACATCAGCATTAAGTAATTGCGCAGACAATTTAACAATTGTTCTCTTTGTAAATAAACACATTTAATTCATTGGTAGATATTTGTTAAGTAGCTGTAAGTAATTCATATTTACTATTTATTTTTTTTATCAGTTAGTAAGGGCAGTAAGTACGATTTATAGCTACAATTAGTAAGTAGGTGTACTTATACTTTGTTATAATAAAATAACTTTAATTTATTTTTAATTAATAATTAATTATTATTGTTCTGTAGCCCGTAACAGTATGTACTGTAGCTCAAAAATCCTAATCATTATCGTTTTACCATTAATTATGGATCCATTTCGGAACGTTAACCATTTTTATGTTATGCATTATTGTTTTTTCTTTATCCAATTGTTATTGATTAATTACTGACATAATAAAAGTCTTTATATTATTATATAATTTGTATGTCTTAAACGTGCAGTGGCTTTTGCTTTAGTTCTTTGTAAATAAATAATAATAAACAAAATTAATTAGCAGAGGATTCTAATGATATATTTCTAATTAAGAACAAAATATTAAAGAATTCAGTTATTTTCTGTACCCTAAAAAAAAAAAAAAATGCATATGAACTTTTAAAAATACAGATGAATTTTTATTTTTGTAAACAATCATATATAACTGATAGGATTTAATTGTCTACAAAAAGTAGCACACAACTGTTAAGTCCAAAGGAAATTCAACGAAGTCCAATATCTTTATAACATATAATTTTTATAGAGTATTTCTGGTAAACATTATAATTATATATGTCTGAGATAAAAACATTTGAATGGACCTATTGCAACCGGAAAGAAGTTTTGAGCACTCAATATTCTAGCGATCGTTGGGAAAGACTTAAATAGCTTGCTTTCATAAGAGTTCTGGCCAGGGAACTTACAATGCAACCATTAAGTAGATTCTTGCTAGGAGAAAGACATTCCCCCACGACAACAATCGCCTATTTGAATAGAATACAAATCAACCGACCAAGACTGTCAGAGGAACAGTGAAAGAACAGTGAAATTTGACCTTTCTCTCAAGCTGATATTATTGTGTCTAACTCAAATGCACTACATATATTTTTTATGTTCAACCCTCTGATACATTATATTTACTATCTTATCGCTGTAGGTGATAACCGTGATCGGAAAGTATTGGGGTCATGATAAGAATTCATTGATTTATGGAGGATTTCTTCACGGATCTAGTTTCAGAGGACCCTGACTCCGAACTTCATTCACTACCACATTTTCTCTGTGTCCTTTCAATGGTTAAACAGATTTATTTTTTAAATTTATGTAGTTTTGTAGGGTTCTGACCAACAAACCTGTGCACCAAATTAGGCCCGCTATGTTCTAACTATTCTGAAGAAATCCGCCTGAAGATTCTCTTCTAAACTCAACAATAAACATCAAGAATGGTATCTCTATTTCGGGAGGAGGTCCGTCTGGGTTTCTCTATCCTGGCGTTGCGGGGTTCAAGTCCTACATGACAGTACTGCTTGTCTAGAACCATAGGTTAGTATAACATTGGGGCTCCTTGTAAATAGCTCCTCATGTTATCAAAGCGCTTGAATGAAATTTAAAAAAAAAAATGATTTACAGAAAAATAATAGGTCTTTATGATAAGTCTTATGAATGTTTAAAAAATCCGAATTTATATGTGTGTATATATATATATACATATATATGCACATAAACACTAATAGCAATCTATAAGTAAGGTGATCTACACAACCCCAATTTTTTTCATGAGTGTTGGGGGCTGGTCACTCCCCTGGAAGTTTTCGTATTAAACATTAGTGTATCAATTCAAAATAAAAAAGTACTTATTAATATCATTTACTTGTTACAATTATAGAATTGGTTTTTCAATAGTTTTGTTTTATATTTACCAATCTAAAAAAAATCTAAAATGAATTTGCTGAAGTAATGAAGACCCAAAGTGTTATTATTATAATTTTTTCATGTTTATGCGATATTTTCTGATCTATGACCANTAGACTAAATATCTAACAGGTTCTTTAAAGTAATGTTGGCGAAGAAATAGAAACATTTTTAAAGAGCCGTGGTACTAAAGTGTACGGTTTTAGAAATTTTTATAAAATGTTGAATGACGTTTCAATAACCTCCTTCGTACAAGATTTTAAATTCTGCAAATCGTTGCCTATCCTTATTTACGGATCTCTTAACTATCAACTTAGAAGCAGTCAGGAGATAAATAATCTAAAAGGTTATTTTCACTACCAATGAATATAGAACTATCATACCTTCTATTATCCGTCTTCATTGGTTTCTGCAAACCATCTTCTGTTGGCGAGCGCTTTCGGACATTGTCCATCTTTGTGGCCGAATACATGTGTTCACTGTCACTGCCTGTAGTCAACTTCACAGGCAGTTGAATACAGACAGTGACAGTGAACACATGTATTCGGCCACGAGGATTGATAATGTCCGAAAGCGCTCGCCAACAGAAGATGTTCAGAAACCAATGAAGACATAATTAGAGATAATTAGAGTTGACGAAAATTTCCAGAAATTGTTATCGAATCGTATGCGTTGTGACCTATCGATGGGGAGAGAACGATGAAAAACAAAATACAAGAATTATCAAAGGCCAAATTGATAGTACTCCATTGACTGGTCAGTAGAGTTTCGCGATGCAACGCTGGTGGTATCTTCTCCTCCTCGGCTCACTTGTTTTACTTCTTCAGGAGTCGGCTACCGGAAGGGCACAAGAAACCCCCGAACCGGATGTAGGCGATGGGACAACTCCGTCCGTCCGGATTGCTGAGGACACGGCAGTGCTGCTTCAAGAACCACAGCCCTCGGGGCCAATGCCACTATCTCTTGATGATGATTATTTAAAACATGTGACCAGACCTAAATAATAAAGTTTTAATTATATTGTGGTTTGTTGTTCACGTAGGCTTCGTCGGTCTTCAGATGTATTTACCATTTCATCTTCCGGGTTGGACCGAGTCAAATTGTTCTTATTTGCCGAGCTTTCGCACATCNGTGTATAAACTCTCCCAACCTACCCTTTCCCAACTGATTCTCAGCATTTGACAAATTCCTTGAGAAGTTGAACATATAATATATGACTATCATACCTTCTATTATCCGTCTTCATTGGCTTCTGCAAACCATCTTCTGTTGGCGAGCGCTTTCGGAAATTGTCCATCTTCGTGGCCGAATACATGTGATCACTGTCACTGCCTGTATTCAACTTCACGGGCAGTTGAATACAGGCAGTGACAGTGAACACATGTATTTGGCCACGAGAATGGATAATTTCCGAAAGCGCTCGCCAACAGAAGATGTTCAGAAATCAATGAAGACGGATAATAGAAGGTATGATAGTCATATATTCATTGGTAGTCATAATAACCCTTTAGATTATTTATATAATATATGGTTAAGAGATAATAAGTGGAACAAACAGTAATTAGAGTTGACGAAAATTTCCAGAAATTGTTATCGAATCGTATGCGTTGTGACCTATCGATGGGGAGAGAACGATGAAAAACAAAATACAAGAATTATCAAAGGCCAAATTGATAGTACTCCATTGACTGGTCAGTAGAGTTTCGCGATACAACGCTGGTGGTATCTTCTCCTCCTCGGCTCACTTTTTTTACTTCTTCAGGAGTCGGCTACGGGAAGGGCACAAGAAACCCCCGAACCGGATGTAGGCGATGGGACAGCTCCGTCCGTCCGGATTGCTGAGGACACGGCAGTGCTGCTTCAAGAACCCAGTGCACCCCCAATCCTCGGGTCCAATGCCACTATCTCTTGATGATGATGATCTAAAACATGTGACCAAACCTAAATAATAAAATTTCAATTACATTGTAGTTTATTATTACTCTTACATTACAAGGAACAGCAAACAAATCAGTTACCAAGTAAAAACAAGCATTTATATTTATACAAAATACTTAAGTTAGTGAGGTCATTGGATGTAATGCGTGTCAAGCTCTAAAAAAATCATTGTTTTTACAGAGAGAATTGTGATGTAACAGACCTTTTCTACAATTTTTAGTGCAAGGTAATAGAATAAAAATCAAACTGTCCCAGCCAGAACTCGAATCTGTATCTCCTGCTTCGAGATCTTGGCTGGGACAGTTAGATTTTTTATTCTGTTCCCTTGCACTAAAAATTGTTAAAATTTACCTGGAATTAAATACCACAAAAAAAAAAAAGACATTTTCTAAGTTTTTTAATAACAATTTTCCATCTTCTTCCTTTAATTTCAACAGAATATGGTTTTAAACTTAGCCTGTCAAGCTCAATCAGGTGTTTACCTGGTCGGATAACTGTCTGGGCCACTATATCCCAAATTTGATTAATGATGATTTTTTGACAGGCTTAGGTCCTGGAAGATATTATTAGATGTAAAAAAATGCCAGAAGATAAATTATAAATAATATAAAAGCAGGTAAGGTTATAATTTTAAATGAGTTTCTTGATATTAAATTCAATTTGGTCTAATTTGCCTTATTTGAATTTTTCTCCCACACCTACTGCCCGTTTTCTTCCATAAATTTCAAGCTTAGGTATTAAGTATTAAATTATGTATTAAAGAACTTGGCTTGGGTATGAATTAAGCAATACCGTAACTGAAACTTTTCATCTTTAAAAATAGTATTATAAAATTTTAACGATTGATGCCAAAAGAAAAACTGAAATTATTAAACATCTGGGCAAAAATTTTATTTGTTTTATATTTATAAATAAGTTGAATAACAAAGTTTGGGCATACCTAGTAGTCAACATAAATGGTCGTCACGTAGGAGCTGTATAAATTATGCGAATTTCTCAGTATAGCAGTCTATGATTATTTGTGTTTAAAGTTTACAAATTATGTTCTCCCCATCTTTATAGAATAAATAAAAGTATATTGAGTTTCATTGCGTTAAACTAAATATTACGCTCTTCGCAGAAAAATGAGTTTTACTGAGGGATTCGGTCTCGGGAATCATGAAAAAAAAAAGTTTTTTTACTCTTGACATTTCAGTTAATCTCTCCTCCGATACGCACAATAACAAACTCAGCCTTTCGTTCTACACTCAAAAGCAACGAGAATTTCTCTCTTAAATTTATCCCGTACAACCGAGGTCTAAAACATTCTACGAAAGGTGTTCTGCAAGTTTGAAAAATTAATTAAAATTTTTAGTTGCTTAAATGCCGCATTGTCAGCCATTAATTTTACTAACTGTATAAGTGCACTATAACTAAACTGCTCAACTTAATAAACCCTTCGAATAAATAAAATTGTTACTTCTTTAATTCATTCGAGCTTTAGGCCGATCTCTTTATCGTTAATGTAAATATTAAATATGTTCTGTGATGTTCTTAAATCAGAGAAGTTGAATAAATCAGTTTTATGTACGGAGAGGAGCATAAGAGAAAAATATATGATTTGACAGATGATAGAGAAACGTATAAAGTTTTTGTACGACAACCCCCCAGAAAAATTTAGAGAAAAATGAATGTACAGTGATTTAGTAAGTTTGTGACATATCACGAAAGAATACATATTAAAATTAAAATCTTATGGATATGCTCCTCTGAAATATAGACCACCTATAGTACATAAAGATGGAGTCCTTTTATTAACCGTTGTGTACTACCTAAATTCTTCGTCTACTGAAATCAAAATTTTGATTTGTCTTAAAGGGGAAAACTTGCACAGCATAAAAGAATTTTTATAAGCATAAAAATGATTTAGCCATACATTACATACGTACATTAAGATGTGGATTAGACACAATGTTCATGATATGACGGCGTCAGTTGAATATGCTTTGAGGACTACACATGAAATAGACTTTGTTAAAGTGGAAGTTGCAGAAAAAGAAAGTAATATGAAAAAGAAAAAGAAGATTCTTAGGGGCCATCCATATCTTATGTGATGACCGATCATTGAGAGCTTAGTACGGCAAGAAAAATAAAGTAATACATTAGGTAACTACGGGGTGTTAAATAAAGAATAAAAGACGCGTGGGCTTTCCAGAAAGAAGGTTATTCTACCTGTACCTAATAAATGTTTCTCGATCTTGAGGTTCATATATAAGGATTGTGAAATCAGTTTTGTTGTATATTTTGTTCAGAATTTATATTACTGACAATTAAAAATTTTTATTTATTGAATTGACGGTGTTTTATTATAATACTTGACAAAGTATTTTTTTTTTGGCGGGGGGTTNTGCCTTCCCTAATAGACTATATATATATATAGGTTTCGTTTGTTTGTTTAGTTTAATTTTAGCCCTATTTTTATTATTAAGTCATAATAAATTACACAATTTATACATTTTTACTGTCAGGATTTTTGAAATAAATTTTTCCGAAGATAAATTTATGCTGTCTTCCTCATTTAGTGTTGGGTTAAATTTATGTGAAAATCTTAAAGTAGCTATTTGTATATGCCAAAAAGTGATGGCCTAAACACATCTCTGAGACGTCTTCTTGAGGTTTCTTTTTGAAATTTTTGTTTTACATAAATTTTTAGTGTATTAGGTTGACTATCATCTGTTTGTTAAAATTATTAAATTATATTCGCTCTCCAGAAAAAAAAAAAAACTCTCACAGCATTATGTAAAGAGTTCTACACAATAATCAATTTATTACACAAAGTTTGGGTTTAACATCTTTCAAAAATAGGGATAAGATATCAATAATATTTTTAAAAAACTTTTCTTTTGATTTAATTTGTAGTTCTTAATTAAAAATGATAAAAAATGTATCTTGTTATTGATTAACAAAGATAACTGGGGATTTAAACTTTTGCCACCTTTAGTTATCTTGACTGATAACTTCTTACTAATTATTAAATCGCTTTATAAAAAATTTAGAAATCAGTTATGCAAGACTCTCTCTTAATATTTTAGGATCGGTATCTTGGAAAGATAATTTCACCCCTGTTTTTCTCCCCCCGGGAAAACTAAGATAACGCCAATACAGACTGCCGAACCAAACAGTACTGTCTCAAGATGCAAAAGTGGTGGTTCCTTCTCGTCGCTGTCTCGCTGGTGTTGGCGCTCCTACAACCGCCTTGCTCCGCCTCTCCTGTCCCAGGATCCGGCGAGGACAACTCTTCTTCAGGCTCCGACGAGGAGACTCACGTCCATACGCAGATCGGCGCTGGTCCGGCTCCGACACAGCAGATCGTAACTGCTCGTGCCGAATTGGTTGTGCAGTCAACGGAGTCTTCTGCCTGAAAATGTCGGGACAATGTATGTTCAGGACAAGGCAAGGTGTTTTAAAAATTTAAAATGTAGCTTAATTATATTCATAAATAATTTTTGCTAGACCGAAAAATTTCTTTTATGAAAGTAGCGTTCCCTTTTAACTTATTAAGGTAGAGCGAGATAAAAATTTGCTTTNTACGCTCTTCGCAGAAAAATGAGTTTTACTGAGGGATTCGGTCTCGGGAATCATGAAAAAAAATTGTTTTTTTACTCTTGACATTTCAGTTAATCTCTCCTCCGATACGCACAATAACAAACTCAGCCTTTCGTTCTACACTCAAAAGCAACGAGAATTTCTCTCTTAAATTTATCCCGTACAACCGAGGTCTAAAACATTCTACGAAAGGTGTTCTGCAAGTTTGAAAAATTAATTAAAATTTTTAGTTGCTTAAATGCCGCATTGTCAGCCATTAATTTTACTAACTGTATAAGTGCACTATAACTAAACTGCTCAACTTAATAAACCCTTCGAATAAATAAAATTGTTACTTCTTTAATTCATTCGAGCTTTAGGCCGATCTCTTTATCGTTAATGTAAATATTAAATATGTTCTGTGATGTTCTTAAATCAGAGAAGTTGAATAAATCAGTTTTATGTACGGAGAGGAGCATAAGAGAAAAATATATGATTTGACAGATGATAGAGAAACGTATAAAGTTTTTGTACGACAACCCCCCAGAAAAATTTAGAGAAAAATGAATGTACAGTGATTTAGTAAGTTTGTGACATATCACGAAAGAATACATATTAAAATTAAAATCTTATGGATGTGCTTCTCTGAAATATAGACGACTAAAGTACATAAAGTTGGAGTCATTTTAATAACCATTGTGAAGTACCTAAATTCTACGTCTTTTGAAAAAGCAGAATTTTTCACAAAATTTTGATTTTTCTTAAAGGGGATAACTTGTACATTATAAAATAATTTTTATAAACATAAAAATGATTTAACCATGGGAGACCCGTTCTTTCTGTGGAATTTACATGCCGTCAGACATTTTTACATCAATATGAATGATTCTATTAAGCTAGATGAGAATATGAGAGTAGTGTACAAATTAAAATAAATAAATAAATGTGAGGAAGTGTATTACGGGGGGACGAGGCAGTACGTTAAGATGTGGATTAGACACCATGTTCATGATATGACGACGTCAGTGGAATATGCTTTGAGGACTACACATGAAATAGACTTTGTTAAAGTGGAAGTTGCAGAAAAAGAAAGTAATATGAAAAAGAAAAAGAAGATTCTTAGAGGCCATCCATATCTTATGCGATGACCGATCTTTTAATTTTCAGAGAGATACTGAACGCTTATTATTGTAAGAAAAATAAAGTAATACAATAACAAGGGGGTCTTGAATGAAGAATAGAAAACCCATGGGCTTCCCAGAAAGAAGGTTATTCTACCTGTACCTAATGAATGTTTCTCGATCTTGAGGTTCTTATATAAGGATTGTGAAATCAGTTTTGTTGTATATTTTGTTCAGAATTTATATTACTGACAATTAAAAATTTTTATTTATTGAATTGACGGTGTTTTATTATAATACTTGACAAAGTATTTTTTTTTTGGCGGGGGGTTCGGTCAGGGTAGATAAAAAAAAATACAAATTTAAAAAAAAATTGTATTTTAAAAATTATCTACCAATGTTTCGGCATACATTGTAAGCCTTCTTCAGGGCTGTTGAAATACGAATAAGAATACAAAAAATAAAAAAATAAAAAAAATATATTTGTGTTCCTAGAGACAGGACTTCCCCTCTCGTCTTCATAATAGGCAGGTGTGGTTAATTATGTTTTTGAAGTTTGTTTTTAGCATTTTAAATTTTTCTACATAGTTTACTACATATCCTATTACATTTAGTAATGACAATTCTATATTATAATATTGTAAATAATTTAATTTTTATTTTTATTCTTATGACATTGTATTTCAACGGCCCTGAAGATGGCTTACAATGTTAGCCGAAACGTCGGCAGATAATTTAAAAAATACATTTTTTTTTTTAATTTGTATTTTTTTTGGATCTACCTCAACCGAACCCCAACTAAAATCATCTTAGAATAATATCTACG
>KZ807546.1:91095-101571 GCA_000696205.2 Oncopeltus fasciatus | reverse complement strand
TGCCTTCCCTAATAGACTATATATATATATAGGTTTCGTTTGTTTGTTTAGTTTAATTTTAGCCCTATTTTTATTATTAAGTCGTAATAAATTACACAATTTATACATTTTTACTGTCATGATTTTTGAAATAAATTTTTCTGAAGATAAATTTATGCTGTCTTCCTCATTTAATGTTGGGTAAAATTTATGTGAAAATCTTAAAGTAGCTATTTGTATATGGCAAAAAGTGATGGCCTAAACACATCTCTGAGATGTCTTTTTGAGGTTTCTTATTGAAATTTTTGTTTTACATAAATTTTTAGTGTATTAGTTTGACTATCATCTATTTGTTAAAATTATTAAATTATATTCGCTCTCCAGAAAAAAAAAAAAACTCTCACAGCATTATGTAAAGAGTTCTACACAATAATCAATTTATTACACAAAGTTTGGGTTTAACATCTTTCAAAAATAGGGATAAGATATCAATAATATTTTTAAAAAACTTTTCTTTTGATTTAATTTGTAGTTCTTAATTAAAAATGATAAAAAATGTATCTTGTTATTGATTAACAAAGATAACTGGGGATTTAAACTTTTGCCACCTTTAGTTATCTTGACTGATAACTTCTAACTAATTATTAAATCGCTTTATAAAAAATTTGGAAATCAGTTATGCAAGACTCTCTCTTAATATTCGAGGATCGGTATCTTGGAAAGATAATTTCACCCCTGTTTTTCTCCCCCCTGGGAAAACTAAGATAACTCCAATACGGACTGCCGGACCAAACAGTACTGTCTCAAGATGCAAAAGTGGTGGTTCCTTCTCGTCGCTGTCTCGCTGGTGTTGGCGCTCCTACACCCGCCTTGCTCCGCCTCTCCCGTCCCGGGATCCGGCGAGGACAACTCTTCTTCAGGCTCCGACGAAGAGACCCACGTCCATACGCAGATCGGCGCTGGCCCGGCTCCGACACAGCAGATAGTAACTGCTCGTGCCGAATTGGTTGTGCAGTCGACGGAGTCTTCTGCCTGAAAATGTCGGGACAATGTATGTTCAGGACAAGGCAAGGTGTTTTTCAAATTTAAATTGTAGCTTAAATACACTCATAAATAATATTTTTATAATTATGTTACTCCTAAGTAATGAAATTTTATGTTTATTAGTCATTATGAACATATCTAATTTGAAAGTCTTTTAAATGTCATATCTCATAATGCTTTTGAAGAATTAGATACTGATATTTGAATAAAATAGCTTTTAGAAATAAGAAATCTATACTTTTTGTTATGAATATATTTTCTAAAGACCATTGAACACTAACTATTTTCATTGATCAATTTTGATTTAACTCTAATAATAAATTGTGGCAAAATGCATATATGTCTACCATATTCTTTAAATTAATGTCAGTAATAAAGGTTAAGATGTTGTTAAATGAAATGTTCTGGTTATTTATAAGTCTCATATTTTTACTATAAATTGAAATACAAAACTGGTGTTAACCTTATAACCTACCTTTTTTTTTTGGCTGTGTTAGCCTCCCTTGCAACCACTTAGGGTCATTGGAGGGAGGGGCTATCTACAGGTTGCCACCCCTTTTTAAACACCCATGGCTCGGGGCAAGCTTCTATTTATAAATAAAAGATGACCTGGGCGGGATTTTAACCCGCGGCGTCAGGATTGCGAGACCCGTACGGATCCCCTGAGCTAGCCTGGCTCATCGAAGAGATCCTGATTACGATAGGGTATACAGAATTTTCGCCATACAAACGTACTGACTCAAGTTAAGTAAGTCAAAATACAAAGAAAAATTTTGGATTACAGGCGTTTGAATGTATTACATCATAAAAAAAAAAAAAAAGTGTTATTAAAGGGAATTTTAGGAATTTCTGCATTTTTCTCTATCTAAGAAGCAGCGAAGGACAAGAGGTAAGCACTAATGTATTAATAATTATATTGAATATTAAGTCGTTTTACTGCCAGCTTATTTGTCCGTAGACTGGTATCAACTCTACTTACATTTATCTATTTCTAAAGGTGATAAATTTATGTAATGAATTGTCAGATATTCGATCTTGGCATTTGTAGATATAAAAACTAAGTTGTAAACAAAAAAGTTTTTATAACATTTAACAGTTATCCAAGTGCAGTTATCCATGCAGAGCAATTATATCAATACCTTGATTTCCCTGAAGAAGGCCTGAAATTTTAGCAATTAGCAATATTCGCAATAATATACAACTTTTTTGTTTACGAATTAGTTTTTACTTTTTCAAATTCCAGAGTTAAATCCCCGACCAATCCCTCATAATGGATTTCAACGATCAGCTAACTATCTNAACTCATTTAAATATACGAAGACAATTAGTAAAAATGAGCCATTTATATGAGAATAATTATTTTGTTACACTCCACTTGAGAATTGAAATTGTTTATTTATTGAACGCTTGGAATTAATCAATTCATGAATCAGTAAAATTGGGAAGTTTTGGCGAATAATATATTTTCTGCACTTAAAAAAAAAAATTAAATTATAAGTTATCAAACAATTTAAATGATTAAACAATTAAATTACATAGTTTTCAAGCACAAAGAAATTACTATGTTTATCCTTATAATAACTATTGGCATTAACAATACATTACACCTCACCATAACCTATTGCTAAGAAATTCTTCTTCTAGAAAATATCTTCCGGCTTCTACACGCCATTGAAAAAAAAAAAAAAAAAAAAATTGATGTGTAGTATACCACGTTTTATAAATAAACTTGTTTCAACAAATCAGCTGGAAAAATAAATTGCTAGCAGTTTTGGCATGTTCGTTTCTCCCAGTTATTACATTAAATTATTAGGGAAACCTATTGAATTGTAAATAAAGCAACATGTCGACTGACACCAGGCGGAACCGAATGTCTATCGATTTTGCAATGTGCACGTCCTGAAACCTTTTTCATCTCATAAAAGTAAGTGTCTTGCGGTACAGATTTTTCCATTTTGCTTCAAATTATGAGAAAAACAATAGGATCAGATCAATACTAAAATAATTTTGAAATAAGCGTTTTCGAAGTGATCCTGATTACGATTGAGTATGGAGAATTGGATGAAGCTTCGAACACGCCATTCAAATGTACTGACTCAAGCTAAGTCAAAATACGAAGTAAAATGTTGGATTGCTGAAGTTCAAATGTATTGGAACATCATAAAAAAAAAGTGTTATTGAAGCAAATTTCAGGAATTCCTGCATTGTTCTCTATCTAAGAAGCAGCGAAGGACAAGAGGTAAGCACCAATCTATTAATAATTATATTGAATATTAAGTCGTTTTACTGCCAGCTTATTTGCCCGTAGACTGGTATCAACTCTACTTACATTTATATATTTCTAAAGCTGATAAATTTATGTAATGCATTGTCAGGTATTCGATCTTGGCGTTTGTAGATATAAAAACTAAGTTGTAAACAAAAAAGTTTTTATAACATATAACAGTTATCCTAGAGCAGTTATCCATGCAGAGCAGTTAAATCAATACCTTGTATTCCCCGAAGAAGGCCTAAAATTATAGGAATTAGCAATTTTTGCAATAATAAATAACTTTTTTGTTTACGAATTAGTTTTTACTTTTTCAAATTCCAGAGTTAAATCCCCGACCAATCCCTCATAATGGATTTCAACGATCAGCTAACTATCTCCAAATGATTGTAATGTAATTTCAGACGAAAGAAGGCGTCTAACAGCGAATTTCTCAGCAAAATAGTTAATGTATATTTGTATTCTTCCTTTTTATATCATGTAAACCCTCAATTCTAATTTTTCCATATGAAAATAACACAAATAAACCCCATGAAAGTGCAAAAAACAAGCAGATTTCACTTCTTTCGTGAAGAAGGATATAAAGGAAAATAAACTATTTGATTAACCGTAAAAGACCGAGAGAACGATAAAATTAGAGCTAACAATGACATAAGGAAGAGGAAAATTATTCAGCTTTTATAGTTCATTTTACATATTATCCTTATATAAAAATTAATTCATTCTGTTTCCTTCTTTTTTAAAACATTTTATTATAGAAAATGAGTAGTTTCTTCAAGTAAATAATACAATAAAAATAATTTAAAACCTAATAAACTAATAAAACATTTTTTTACAATAATCAACAATAGATATTATTTTTATGTGGTATTTAATCCCACGTAAATTTTAACAGTTTTTAGTGCCAGGGAACAGAATAAAAAATCTAACAGTCCCAGCAAGGACTCGAACCTGGATCTCCTGCTAAAGAGGAAATCCAGGTTCGAGGATTTATTAGCTAAAGCAGGAGATCCAGGTTCGAGTCCTTGCTGGGACTGTTAGATTTTTTATTCTGTTCCCTTGCACTAAAAATTGTTAAAATTTACGTGGGATTAAATACCACAAAAAATAATATTTTAAAATTACAATTTAAAAGTAAATAACGAGAGTCATTTAAACAGCTTGACAATGTCAGCTCCTCCGAGCATAAGACGATATATTCGTCGTCCTCGGAGGTTAGACTCTCGACACTGGTTCGGGGATTTAAATAACTTAAAAGACTTGTCTTCGGTAAATGGAAAACGCACCGGCCCGGATAGCAGGAGATCCAGGTTTGAGTCCTTGCTGGGACAGTTAGATTTGTTATTCTGTTTCCTTGCACTAAAAATTGGTAAGTTAAAATCAACAATAGACTTTATTCAAATTGAGTTTTTTTGTTTTGTTTTAGAGAACTAGTTGAGGTCCGGTGCAGGTAGATCCAAAAAAAATACTATTAAAAAAATGTATTATTTTATTATCTGCCAACGTTTCAGCATACATTTTAAGCCATTTTCAGGTTCAGGGCTATCATGAAGGCGAGAGGGGATACAGGAGACATGTCACCTGGATCAAATGTTCATGACTAACATTTGGGGCCATGAACATCCAGTTGATAACACGACCATGGTGTTAGTTCATATAACCATGGAGTAATGCCATGATCGTCATGAATGGAGGATACAGGATCGTTTTGCAACTGTGAAGTTATTTTCAATCCCTGTCCTCAATTTGACAGGACCCAGTTAAGTGTGTCTGTGCACTCATCATTCAAACCAACGCATTCACTTTATTATTTTACCACGGATTCAACATAGTTCAGCTGTTTCAGTATCCATTAGCAGTTATATATTCTATATAAAAATTATCTATCCAAATTTCCCTTTAAGGACTTGTTATATTTTAAAATTATATTTATTTCTTATTTTAATGCTATGTTGACACAATTCATTCCTCCATTTCAAATTCATTTATTATTCACTTTTCCTGTACATAATAAATTCTATTTGAACCAGCCATTAAATTTTAAGCAGTAGCACAATTGAACTAAATCTATCAACATTAATAATAAAATAAAATATTTGACCATTAATTGATTTCCTTTAACCACAACTTTTTAATTTAAGAGTGTAGACTTTTTGAAATAATATACAAACAACACACACTCAAACCCAGAAAATTTTGGTGCCAAATTAAGAACCAGGTAGCAATTAATTCAAATTTGAATAAAAACTTTTAATCCTTTACGTTTTTTATTTCTTCCCAGACATCATTCGTCCTTTCGATCCTTCTTAAGTCGTTTATTTCAGTATACTCGATTTATAGAAATGTTCCAATCCTGTCATTAAATATAAAATTAAACTAGAGTTGGAGATGACAGTGTCATTCGTTTGACATTAAACCCTTTTTAAAATTAGCTTTACCTAATTTAACAACTACAATCATTAAACATTTCAAAGTCAAAAGAAACACGTACGATTTTGTTTTGAAATGTTATTTATTTATTGATCTTCAGAAGGTGAGTTGCATAGATTTTTTGCAAAATAAAATCTAAGTTTTTGGTCATCTGAGTCATAATTATAACAACTGGACATACCAATATTTATGTTCCTCAAAACATATATATATTTTAGGAATTTTCTACTCCCGAAAACCCATGTCATCATAGAAATCTATCATCTTTTTTTGTTACCAAATCTGAAACAGTGTCAAAAGTGGAGATATCAGCTGATAAAGAAGTAGGATGCCTTTTTATCTAACCCTTAATGAAATCCTACTTCCCAACATGAATTTATTAAGCTCAATCGACCTGCCATGCATGCATTGGTGTTACAAAGTCCGGCAGAATAATAATTAAGTAATTTATAATTTATTGAACGGACGATATTCCCTAACATAATTATATAAAATTCATATCACAAAAGTAATAAATTGCTTTATAGGTTTTAGTAATCAACATAAATAAACATATGACTGTCTATAATTTTGATAGATTCAATGTCTACTCAAATAATCAAGGTTGCATGGGCCACGTAGAACCACCAATTGACTTGGCCTACAGCTGTCATTATGTCACTGATTCCTATAATAAATTGCTATTATGTAATAAATGTTAATCGTCTATTATATAAAGTAGACCAATAATAGAAATACCCGCTGATTATTATTTATAATAGCGATACCGATAATTTTATACAAGTATATTCTTAGTTGCAATATTGCCAATAAAGTGGCTAACTTACTTAGGTATTACAAATGTAATTTTTACGAATGATTCTTAATTATTATTAATTCTTTTTCCTTATGACAAATACAGAAAATTAAAGATATTTTTCCGCTTCTAATATTTCTCTGACGTGAATGAGCAAAGGTTGAAACGCCATAAAAGAAAAATGAAGTTAAATTAATACCAATAAATAAATGAAAATGCCCAATCACAGTGGAACAACCAGAGCTTTAATAAGGAGTTAAAACTTACAAAAGGGATTGTAATTTTTTGTTACAAAAGACGAAAAAAATTAAAAATGGCAATATTAAATAATATTAATCTATAAATTTAATTTAATAATACGTTTAAAAAAATTAGTTATATTTNTTAATATATAATTAATATAATTATATAATATTACAATTTCAATATTATTATAGTAGTACAGATACTACAAGATTGGAAATTAAGTAATATCAATAATTACCTTGGGATTCAGTCCATTAACAACTTAAATGCATGTTAAGACAATGACAACATTGCCTTCCCTAATAGATTGATGTGAAAACACTATTCCTCTACACAAATAGTACATAAATTACTATTTAGAGTAGGACTAGTAAATTTGTTTGGGCAGAATTCTAATTGAACCAAGATTTACACCAAAATACCTTTGTTTATAAGCTTATTTCATTGAGTGCAGATTTTGATGTCTGTAAATTCTCCCAACAGAACTGGGAAAATACCAAATTTAAAAAATAAATTAATTTAAGTTGAAAAAAAAGGTGTGTAATTTGATCATATTTCTAATTTTCATTTAATATTGTCAAGAAGTGTGAACTAGAAATTTTTTCTTACAAGCCAAAGAGAAAAACAAATGAGTGCAGAAGACAAAACCAGTCTAGGTCAATCTTATTGATCTTAAATCAATAAGACATTCCATATTTTGGCAAAGAAGGAATAGTGGTGGAGGCACATAAACAACAAATTGAGTTAAATTCGTAAATATCTTCCCTCCTAAGTTTTTTTTTTACGTAAAAATAATAAAGCACTTAAATTCCAAGAACGATTTTTGACGTTTAAATAAGAACATTATGTAATTGTGTTAAGTTATTGCATAAAAATTTTGGTAATTCAAATAACACAGACGAAAATTTTGGTATTCCTCTGAACCTATCCTTTTCTTCATCCCACTTTTAGGAATAATGAATTCATTCAAGGGTTTACTATAATAAGCGTAAATACCAAATTAGTTTTATACATTTTGATTATAATAGAGCCCACTCAAATCTCGAAATTTTATTATATAATAATATTCCTTAATATTATACAAAACAGTTATAAGTAGATTGAAAACGCTAGAAAATTTTACACACATTTGGTTTTAAAGAAGGGCGTAATTACGCAATGTTTTATTGTCGTAATAAAATATATATATCTAATCCCATCTATAAGGTCTTATATTATTATATCATCTCCAACAATGACGAATATATAGGCGAATTTTGTATTTGGGCTCAAAACTCCAATCTTTCTGGACTGGTTTACAAAAATTTGAGCGGACTTAATTTTCCCCTGTGTAAAATCTATTGAAGATAATCTGTTGAGATTATGAGTTGCATCATATTGACAACGTGAATAGTTTTATTCCTAACTGGAAATCTAATAAAAATAAACAGTTCCAATCAATTGCTCACAACAAATCAGTCTAAAAAAAATTTTTTTTAGGGCATATCGGTCACTCTGGGTCATTATTATTTGACGCCAGATTATTTTATTAGAAGGTCAAGGAATCAGGTTTACACGCGAATCAATTACTGTTTTTATAACTTAAATTTTCTGCCTACGGTTTTTATGATTATTTACTGTTTTTAGTCATTAATGCTGTTATCAGGGTTAGTCGACGTCAAATAAAAAGTTTCTATGTTTTAGGGAGTCAGTCGATCCGTGGGGGAATCCCGCCTGCGAGAGAAATCCTGGCCCTTAACTGAGGATGTGCATGGTTGGGCTAGGTCATCCATATCCTCCAGGCCACCACAAGATAAAACGAGAGGTCAAGATCCACACCACAAACCACCCCAAACGGCGGAAAGGCCAACCCTCCCCCCTTACGCTGTACTCAATAAAATATTAAATTGTTTATCGTTTCATAGAAATCAACTTAACTAGGTATCTTGCAATTTGTTTTTATACGTACAAGTTATATGTTAGGTGTCATGATTACTCGATAATTTATAAAATACATAGTCCTAAAATTGCTTGCATTATTGAAATATTATATTTAACATAAATATTGTGGTCAATTACTGATGTGGATTTATTAATAAAGACAAATATTTTCTTCACTTTTGCTTTATTATTTTATATAGATTTATAAGAACAATTTATTCTATGAATTAATAACAAAAAGGGAGAATTTTTTAGTTATTCTAATGGGCAGAAATCAGTTCACTCATGTAGTTAACGTTTTTAATATCATATCTTCTAAATATCGTTGATGTATTGAAATTATATTTTTCTGTTTTAACTCTGAACTCTAAAATGAGCATATCTTCGACTTTTATCTCTTCATCAAAATGCCAAGAATAATTCTTGTATAGCCGACGTGTAATCTGAATATTATTAATTCTTTTAGTGTGTTATTTATGCATTGACTTTCTCAATTGGTTTATTCATATTTTATTTTCCAGAGCTTTTTTTCAGTTACATTGTGTTCCATTTGTTGCACCAAAGATTTCTAGTACCTTTTTTAGTAATTGATATTAAATCAGTATGTAGCACATTTTATGCGTACTTATTTTTCTTAAGTATCTTAGCTTATTTTGCTAATTTATCCTCGAACATGTAATCTATTTACAGTGGAACGTATTTTGCTGATTGTAAAGTTATAGGAGAGCATAATTCATGTTTCTAAGTATACTTAGGATAAGACGATACAATTACATTGAGAGCATTTTTTTAAAAATATGTTTTGACCTCCTTTTCAACCATTTAGGGTCTTGGAGGAAGGGGCTATATATAGGATACCACCCTATTCTAAACATCCAGGGCTCAGGATAATTACTAAGCCATCTATAGTTTTATAGCTTGTCTAGGGCGAAATTTGAACCCGCAGAGCCAGGATTGCGAAAGGATCCCTTAAGAACTTTATTTTCGATTTAATTTTGCTAGCTTTGTAAATAAAATGTACTTTGACAGGGGACATGTTTGGTCACAATTTTCTGATAAAATCCCTGGTCTAACATTTTTAGAGTTTCTAGACACATCTGTAAAAATACTAGTGGTTCTAGGTTAATTTTTTTTATTGCTCTAGGTGAATTTTTTTATGACCTTTATTATGTTTATTTTTACGTTCTTTACATATTATTCATTGTTGAAATATAGTTATAAAGTCGTCTGTATTTAATATAGGATAAGGTACTTAGTTGATCATATTAGTATAACATGGTTTAATTTGAAAGTAAATAAATGGTTCTTGCCAGGAAGGTAATCTTGCCTGTATTTAAATTACATTAATCTAACTGTTGCTAATTAGTGATGGAATTAATTAAAAGGGTGTTTGTGCTGTGGTTGAAAGTTAAACGGAGTTCATTGAACTCTTCTTTACTTTAAGGGTTGTTCAACTGCTTCTACGAGGTTTCACGAAGGGCTGTCCATGTAGCCATTCCAGAGCGATGGATCGTGTGGTCTGAAAAGACAACTCTCTGCGAAATCTGTGGAGTTCGAGTACTAGCTGAACCGTAAGAAAAGCAAGGTACTTAAGTATATGGTTGATCCTCCACCCCAAGAGGTGTTAGTGTGCGTCTTGTGCAGATGACGCTTTAATTTTTAATGTTTCCGATCAAATTGCCAAACCTAAAAACGTATTTTTATAGGCAGCTAAATTTTCCGTAAGAAAAGTCAAGCTATACATTTTTAATTTCGCGATGTTGAAATTATGGTCCATTCAAATTAAAAAAAA
>KZ807545.1:416390-436476 GCA_000696205.2 Oncopeltus fasciatus | reverse complement strand
GGACAGACAGTTCACTGTGTGATCGGGCCGGATTCAACCAAATGTCCATCATTCTGGTGGTGCTGAGGATCTGACTACCATCGGCTCCGGAGGAAAGACCTCAGCACCACCAGAATGATGGACATTTGGTTGAATCTGACCCGATCACACAGCGAGCTGTTCTTCGGGAACCTCATTCCGTGGACAGACAGTTCACTGTGTGATCGGGCCGGATTCAACCAAATGTCCATCATTCTGGTGGTGCTGAGGATCTGACTACCATCGGCTCCGGAGGAAAGACCTCAGCACCACCAGAATGATGGACATTTGGTTGAATCTGACCCGATCACACAGCGAGCTGTTCTTCGGGAACCTCATTCCGTGGACAGACAGTTCACTGTGTGATCGGGCCGGATTCAACCAAATGTCCATCATTCTGGTGGTGCTGAGGATCTGACTACCATCGGCTCCGGAGGAAAGACCTCAGCACCACCAGAATGATGGACATTTGGTTGAATCTGACCCGATCACACAGCGAGCTGTTCTTCGGGAACCTCATTCCGTGGACAGACAGTTCACTGTGTGATCGGGCCGGATTCAACCAAATGTCCATCATTCTGGTGGTGCTGAGGATCTGACTACCATCGGCTCCGGAGGAAAGACCTCAGCACCACCAGAATGATGGACATTTGGTTGAATCTGACCCGATCACACAGCGAGCTGTTCTTCGGGAACCTCATTCCGTGGACAGACAGTTCACTGTGTGATCGGGCCGGATTCAACCAAATGTCCATCATTCTGGTGGTGCTGAGGATCTGACTACCATCGGCTCCGGAGGAAANAATTGTATATAATTTAATTTAAAGTTTATGATCTATAACTTATTAACGATTAATAAACGAGCTACGAATGTAAATGTATTATGGATAACTTACTATTGATGAAGAAAGTGTGAACAATTTTATTTTAGAAACTAAGCTAATACAGGACTTTTTTTCTCATTACACCGCTCCATATTTATCTGTTACGACTAAAATATTGTTTCTTTTTAAGTAAATAATCTAAAGGGTTATTATGACTACCAATGAATATAGAACTATCATACCTTCCGTAATCAGTCTTCATTGGTTTCTGCAAACCATCTTCTGTTGGCGAGAGCTTTCGGAAATGATCCATCTTCGAGGCCGAATACATGTGTTCACTGTCACTGTCTGTATTCCACATTCTTTTTAATTTCTAATTCTTTTTAAATTCATGTTTAACAATTTAAAAAAAAAACATGTAATTTTCTAATACTTTTAATAAAGAATTGCATCGAAAATGAGTATTTAAATAGACTTTTTAGGTATTAAATTAAATGAACTATTGTAACTTTTGATCGAAAATTGACCATTTTACTTAATCGGCATTAACAATTCATATGATGAGTACCATGATAAATGATGAGTACCATGATTAATGATTATCAGGGGGTAATGAAGAGCAAGGCCGTCTTGAGCCTTGTCGGCGTATTTATCAGGGCGCTCTTAAGTTGAGCAGTTCGGGGAGCACACTAAACTAGGGGTAACACAGCAGCGATACGCAGACTGTAAACAAGCCACTCTTGCTGCTATAACCATAACAAGACCTCCCCACGACACTAGCGCACACAAGCAAGGCTACAACAACAATAAATTAGCCGGTGTAGGCAGGGAACATTATCGGACTGTATTAACGCGTATCTGGTGATGTACAGCTACGACATACTTTACGCCCCCCCCCTCCACACACACCACCCCAGTAGTAATGCGACAGTTATGGCCGGCCAGTTTGAGCTCTACCTTCCTACTAGGCCTTTCACGATGAACTAACTCAGCTTTCGGTGTAATGCATGCCCCATTTTCACTCCAAACCTACATACAAATTTACCAATATAATTCCAATGTATTGAACCAATGTTCAAAGACAAAATAATTTTAGTTTTAACCTATAAGGAAGCTATTTCTCCACTAAACAATAATAAACGTCTTATTCAGAATAAGTGACTTTCGAAATTAAATACAAATTAGAATAACATTTGAATTTATAAAATCAAAATATGACTGTTTATCCGAAAATGCGTAATGATCCGTTGACAAAGGAGACACACATTACAAAAATCTGGATGTAAATGGTAGATTAGCTGTTTTGAGAACTACATGTGTATTTGACGAAATGTCGTCTAGGTAAATTAGAATAGTTCTAACACTTGTCAGAGAACAAATGAAAGGAGCGTGAAGGCGTGAGAGTAATTATCATTCGGAGCTCTTAAGAGTTACTCACGGAACTCACTATCCGCAGAGGAATGGAACTACGGAGAAAACAGCTCTCCAGGGTCCACTTCCAACCGTCTATACGCGGGCAGTTCTTAGAGTGTTTCCAGCGAGCAACATGTCTCCCGCTCAAAGAAGGTAACCAGGTGTGGCACCGTTAGTTCTGTACACTTCGAGAGGTAGGGTAAGTAATGGATACAGAAGAGGATTCATTTCAGCGGTCATTTAATTAGGCAGTGTCCCACTGAGCTGGGATTCATTAAAAATTTGTGAAGTATGAACGATTAGTTTTTATCCATTTCAAAAGACAGAATTTGTTATATTTATCCATCACAACAGTATTTCGTTCCAAATTGATTGAACTCTAAAGACGAAAAGGATTATGAGGGGAAAAATCCATTTTTTTTCATAAAGCATCTGTAATAAAATGTATATANGAGATCGACAGAGGGCTCTTCTCTGAGATGATCGATTCCAGGAGGAAACAATTCTTCCAGAGCCGGGGAAGTAGACTTGGGACATTTGGAGGTTAGCGCTTAGAGCTCACTGAGTAGCTGTGTCAAGGGGAGACGAACTCAGCTTGTTCTTGAGTTCTCGCGGTGTTTGAGCTGGCTTGCCCCACTAATCTGAAGTGATACATATATGCATTGGAACTGGAAGCAGTCCTTTCCTGCAAGTCTCTTCCTGAGATAGCACCATAAGCAATGCAGAGTCTCAGTCGATAGAAGACGTTTAATCACATATCAGCGAGGAGTTGGCTCGTTAGAGTCCGTAATATTCAAAATGGAGAACCAATTTCAGTATTTGGACTTCATAATGTTCACCACTTGTTGAGTCTGGTAAGGGTAGAAATTTCCTTAGGAAGGGAAGAGATTTAAGAGAAGCCCAGAATAATAGTTTAGTTTAAGGTTATTTTATTTATTTAGAAATTACATCCTGCACAGCGTGCATCTTGCAATGTGCTCTCATAGTATATAATAAATATGTACTAATATAATAATAATGTACAACATACACTTATAGTAATAAGCTTTAGAAACTAGAATTTGCTCTTATTGTGTTCGGTTTTTTTCTAGCTTAAATAAGAAAGAAGATATTGCGATTATAAATTGTCATCTCCCCTCTTCCAAGAGTCTTGCATTGAAATGCTCAAATAATGTGGTACACATATTTAAAAAAAAAGAGGTCTCGCTCAAGATTCGAAATTGTATTCATAAATATCTTTCGAATATGCTGTTACTGGCTACGGGTATCTAATAATTAAAAGAACAGAGATACTTATAAGTCAATATATTATTACAAATAATCAAATCTACTAATTACAATATAACCATAGAATCTACTGCTCTTACTTACTAACATATAAATAAATATAAATATAAAATTACTTACGACCATATAAATAAATTATTAGGTACAAATAAATTAAATATACTTATTTACTAAGAGGCCTCGAGATAACTTGTTAAACACTAGGACTTATCACTATTACCGAGACGTTGAACACGCGATGTGACACGGGAACTGCCACAGACGGAGACTAATTCATCACTGACCTGGGATGGCCGCTGGCGAGCTGCTTATAAAGCTTCGTGGAAGTCGCGAGAAGGTACTACAAGGCGCTAGAAAATTCTGATCTCTCATTCCCAGACAGCCGACTTTTCTTCCCAAGACAAAGGAAGCAGCCGTTATCCTTCAATTGCTCCCCTTCCCGTGCACCAATAATATTTTCCGTCACAAATAATATTTTCATTTAACACAAAGTACACCACGACATAATTATAATGTAAATAATAAGAATTTTAACACCTCTCAATGCTACACAGAATAAAACTTACACTGATTAATACATGAAATTTAATTGAATTTAGAGTATGAAACTCCACTAATTTCGTTGTCATACTAATGTAAATTATTATAAATAATTTAGTTAAGCGCCCGAGCGATCTATAAGCGCCTCATTTGTAAACAAACACACGCTTGGTTGAGCCTTTAAGACCTGATCTCACACACACGTTCGGACACGCGAGCAGGCAGTTTTCTATTCCTACTCAAATCAGAGCTAACCTCAGGGGACTTATACTTTCCTATAGGAATTGAATGCTCTAAATCTCCAAAAGTCTAAAAAGATTTTATAAATCCGGGAGACGTTCTTTCCACTAACGCGGTACCACTCTAGGAGCAAACTGTGGAACTAAGTGTGAGTGAATGTGTATAGAAATGTAACAATAAAATATTACCATATTACCAAAATGTTACTTAATTTATTTGCTCCTTTAAGAAGATTTCCCGGAGGAAAATCAAGCTATTTACGTTGATGCAATGAAATACTTTAACAGATCTTCACTGATCTTACATGCTCCATTTATAAAATAATAAAACTGAATTCGGTATTTAAGCTTGTTTTTTTAAAGGTTCAATGAGTTCGTGAATGGCTAAAGGGAAAAGGGGTTTAAAGAGACTAAAATTTACAATATTAGTATCATTGTTATTATTAGAGCTATAAAATGAAAAAGTATTAAATTAAAAAAAAGAAAAGAAAAAAAAAGTGGTTAATGACAAGAGAAGTAGGTGGCGTGTGGAACAGGCCTGCACGGGAAGGGGAGCAATTGAAGGATAACGGCTGCTTCCTTTGTCTTGGGAAGAAAAGTCGGCTGTCTGGGAATGAGAGATCAGAATTTTCTAGCACCTTGTAGTACCTTCTCGCAACTTCCACGAAGCTTTATAAGCAGCTCGCAAGCGGCCACCCCGGGTCAGTGATGAATTAGTCTCCGTCTGTGCCAGTCCCGTGACACATCGCGTGTTCAACGTCTCGGTAATAGTGATAAGTCCTAGTGTTTAACAAGTTATCTCGAGGCCTCTTAGTAAATAAGAATATTTAATTTATTTGTACCTAATAATTAATTTATATGGATGTAAGTAATTTTATATTTATATTTATTTATGTGTTAGTAAGTAAGAGCAGTAGATTCTAAGGTTATATTGTAATTAGTAGATTTGATTATTTGTAATAATATATTGACTTATAAGTATCTCTGTTCTTTTAATTATTAGATACCCGTAGCCAGTAACAGCATATTCGAAAGATATTTATGAATACAATTTCGAATCTTGAGCGAGACCTCTTTTTTTTAATTTTTGTGCACCACATTATTTGAGCATTTCAATGCAAGACTCTTGGAAGAATTCATTTTTGGTTATAAGGGAATAAAGGATAGGGGGTGGGGTTAAGAGGGGAGATGACAATTTATAATCGCAATATCTTCTTTCTTATTTAAGCTAGAAAAAAACCGAACACAATAAGAGCAAATTCTAGTTTCTAAAGCTAACAATTTTTTTTTTTTTTTTTAGCTTGTAATGGAAGACATTTACGAAAGTAACTACGATGGGTGAGCGTTTCCAACATTCTTCCTTTCCTGTCATGTATGAAAGCTTAGTGGTCACATTTTTTTAAAATCTCAAAGCTCCTTCTCCAGCTTGTGAATTTAATTTCGTCACTTATTCTTATTTATATCCCTCTTAAATGAAGCATAAGCAATCTGAATGGTTAGCTCACCTCAGAATGATCTCACTCAGTTTCCGGAAAATTTTCATTCTTGATAGAATCTCCTCTAGAACAGAAAATAACCAGTTGTGTAGACGATCTAAGACGGCAGTGGCAGTATCTTCTCATACCAATCCTCTCACTCTAATCCCCCACACGATGCCTGGAAGGGTCGAAGTGAGAGATACAGAAATATTACGACTGAGACTGAAGGGTATGTCGGTCGTAGTGCCAAATCTCCTAATACAGCTGCACACATCTATCCGAATGGAGGCTCGTAGAAGGAAGCCTTCATCTAGAATCGCCCACAGATCTGAACAGGTAAGAATGACAAAGGGTACCGGTAAAAGCGTACCGGCGGCGCAGGGTATTGTGGCTGGAGTGGAGGTAGAGGCCGATTAGGGGCGGTTAGCGCCCAGCTCAGTCCTACTAAAAAGCCCAACGAGATAGAGCTTTATAAGGGTTGCTGCGGCTTGTTACCCTGCCCTTGTTACGTTGTGGCCATTTCTTGTTAACGTCACATCCCCCCCCCCCCCAACGTCGATTCGTTACCTTTTTTTTCTCTGTTTCCTTTTCCCCTTTTCTTCTACAGCTTCCAGTTGGCAAAATGCCCCTGTCATCACCTCCGTACTTTCATTTGTCCTGCTTCCAAGATTAGACTCGACATTCAGCGGACGATTGCATTGTTCCCTTCGGATTACACTCTATTTATGGTTATGGGAGATTGCGTGCTGTCCTACCGTAGTAAAATAAATATCATGGGAAGCTTGCAAAACAGAATCGCCAAGTAAAAACAGCGGTATCATTTGTTCAAGAAGGTTCATTTTAAGATAATAGCTGTAGCTAAGGGTATCATTACTTAGGATTTTTATATTTAATAAATCACTTACTATCAATGAGTAGCTTACATTAGCACATTACTTTTTACACACAAGTATTGATAACATGTGTAACAAATGTGACGTTGGGACAAAAGCGATAATAAACTCCCTTTCATAGAATTAATTCCGATGAAAAAGAAAAACTTTAAGGTGAAGCAGCCATCTCTTCCCACAAATAAGCTTAATCCTAAATCAAGTTCGCATGGGTGAACTGTAAAAGCATTGATCTGTCGCGGCAGGAAAATTGTGGCACAGAGTTAACTAAGCTAAACAAGAGAGTTTCTCAAATATTAAATACTTATCCTACAGGTAAAGTGCAATAAAAAATATAATTAAAGATAAAACTAGATAATATAAGAGATAAAGTTAGGCCCAAATCAGAATTCATTACTCTATATAGAAGCGATTATTCATCTTTCGATGTTGCATTTATACAAATTTTATTTAAAACGAGAATTTATATAAGATAAAAACTTGACATATATAACGGACCATATTCTATAAACTGTCCAAAGTAACATTTATTTCAAAAAATACTATTTTGTACCAATATCACTAGCTCAATGTTTGTAAACTTCAATTTCTTATTCGAATTAAATGCTATGGACAAGTACATAATCAATCGGCATAGATGGAATAAATTAATTTCAAAAATTTCGACAACTTAATATTCCAAACAAAGTATACGAGAGATTCATAAATTTATTATCCCTTTAAAAAAAAATTGTTCTTTTTAACTATAATAAAACGAAAGAAAGTGAAGATGGAAAAGCTAATGTGCGGTGATATAAGAGAGAGCTAGCAAGAGCAATTTAGCACCCAGCCAATTTACTCCGCAACTCACACAAACACACACTTAAGAAAAATGAAGAAAAAAAATGATAAAGAATAAAATGAAAAAGAACATGGCAGAAAGTGAAGGTTCTCGCAGCCAATAACTATGAAACCGCAAGAAGTCTGTCTAGCGAGAGGATTGTCGAGTTACCTCGTGTCGCACGGACGTACCTAAATGGTGTGAGTTCAAGTGTTCACTAAGCTAGCTTAAGTCTCTCACGAAAACCAAACAAGTATAGCTCAAAAAATACGTCAGAAAAATGTATAGCGGAACTAGTGACTCCGAAATCTGACTGCGTATTCGAATCCCGCAAAGGGGACCCTTTTATCGAGAATAAATACCTGGGCAGTCGTAGGAGTTTCTAGTATAGGGTGGTGAGCTACAGAATGACCCTCCTTCTATGAACATCTTTTCTCATGGGAAAAAAGACGATGAATCAAGAATTCTCTGCAAGTTATTGCAATTAAAAACAATCCGACACGCTCGTTCATAATTCAAAACGTATTTTTACGAAAAATGCATTCTTAAAGTGCATTTTACCTAAAAACAGCTTATGAATAAAATTAACAATATATTATTAAATAATATTAAAATAAATTATATTTTTCTCATTATTATGGTTTATAAACTGTAACTAATTACAAAGAGATTGAGTTTGGATTTGATTGAATTATCTATTCTTTCTCTTACCGGATTTTAGCCATTAAACAGTGTAACCGATAGTTAGCAAAACGAAACGAAAACCTGATTATGTTTCCTTTATTTTACATAATTATACATATATATACATATATATATATATATACACACAACTGTTTTTGTGAATATATCAGACCTTGATACCTTATTTTCATGATTAGGAGGATGTTTAAAGGAATATTTAGGTAGCTCATGGGATCCGTTCGGGTCTTGCAATCTTAGCACTACAGGCTTAAATCTGGGCAAGCTTTTATCGATAAATAAGTCATGGAAGTTTAGAATGGGGTGGCAGCCAGTAGATAGTCCTCCTTCCATGACTCTAAATGGTTGAAATAAATTGCTCACATTTTATAGAAAAGGCCAAAAAAAATTAAATTATCAAAATATCATTTGGGCTAACAGGTATATAATTATTATTTTGCTAAATAGTTTTAATTTATTAAAAATAATGCATTTTGCATATCCATGAAAATGTCTAGTGGAAATTAATACTATTAAACAACATTATTATTGTATTTTTAAAGAAAAAATCTTTATGTTTTAAGATTAATAAAATTTTTTCTAGGATAAAAAATACTCTAAAATATTTTCCTCCCGACATGAATTTTCACTAAAAAAAAAGTTAAATAAAATAAAAAATAGAAAGAAAAAAGAAAAAGAGTAATATACTAAGCTCAAAAAATGTCACATAACAAACGGGTCTAGTACTTCTACAGAAGAAATGCAGGAATAATTAAACAGAAAAATTACTGAAATTCCTCAACGAGTGATGGACAGGAGATCCCATCCTTGGACCTCAATCAGTTCCTTTTCTTACCTGAAACAAGTCAAGGAAATAAAATCATTTTCATAATAAGAATATTTCAAAGCAAAAATCTATTATGTGATCATATTATTTATATTTTGCTTTATTATTGGTAAAATGAAGACATAATAAAGTTCCCTGAACTCATTTTTGTAATTTTCGTAATTATATCCTTTAATTATAATGTTATTATTTAAAAGTAAACAAGCAAAAATTACAGATCATTCTTTCATCCAAAGAAATTTTACTGCTCTGATTTAACTACTAAGCAACTCTTCACTCTAGCAACTGCTTTATATAACAATTTAATATTATTTAAAACATGAATGTATATTTTAACAATACATGAATAAATATATATTTATATAGTATTTTATATGGTATGTAAAATAATAAAATTATCGTTATGTTAGAATGTACAATGTAAATGACAAAAAATCAAGGTCGAAGAGAGAATACACAGGACTGTGCTAATATATAAAAGTAACGATTTTGCTCTGCTATCAACTAGTCGTAATTCATGTCAACATTAACAATATAAAAGCATGTAAAGTTATGAATTACATAAAAATTGACGTGGAGAGTGTTCGTATTTTTTACAATGGCTATTTGACTTTCATGAGAGTCCACTCATGTCCCTCAGCCGATTTTAAAAACAATGCCACATACATACTGCTGCATACAGAGATGACCAAATGTACCAATTTAATGTAAAAATTTAAGAAAATCATTTTAATTGCTTTCAACAGCAACTCCAATGTTAATCTGATTTTAGTAAATCTCGAAAAGTAGTAAATGAACAGTATAATTTTCTCAAGACAAATAAATACTACTTGCTGTTCTAGAAGGTGTATTGTTACAAGAGTCACGAGGCCAAATATTTGGAGAAATAAACAAGTATATAAAAGCGTCAGTTAGTGACATAAGTGGCGCCATTTTGAGAGAAAGTATAATATTCAGAGGCAGTAGCTCCCTCAAGGGCATCAGTAATTCTGCAGCCTTTTCTTAAATTCCAGGGCACAAGGAACGTCCATTACTGGGCAAATTTACCCCTGTAAATAAATAAATTCCAATAGGTCGCAACCCTCCCTCTCGGGAGAATGGGAAATTTAAACTTTGCCCTGCCTTTAGGCCCCTTCCTCCCAGTCTACCCTAGAACACTGGGAATTAGGTAGGTCGACTACAGTGACGCCGGCTTAAGATGATATATTTCTCAAGGGAAATGACAAGAGCAGGGTCCTACATTGAGATTTAAGGGCGTACTTGAATTTAGACCTGAGCGACTTCTGACCGGAAAACCAATTTGTCTGTTATTTTGCTTTAAATAGATACAATGTAATACAACATTGGCACTTGAACATAATTAATTTCCTTAGTTTTACATCCGAATTAAGTGCTAATATCTAAATGATTGATCATTACTTATTTATAATGGACCAATAATTGCACACATAATAACAAAATATATAGAATAAAATTCAAATAAATGGTAGGGTATATACATTTATGTTTAGAATAGTTTCATAAAAATGAACACTAAAAAGCTTATATATCTACTTATATTTTGCTTGTAAACAAGCAGGGGAAAAAGTAGCACTACGTTAGAAAAATTCAGAGACAATATCTTATTAAGCAGTAAAATCTGAAATTAATTTTATTACTTATACATAGGATTGCTGTATAATAGAAGATTCAAGTTTTACAGTTATAAAATAGTAAGCCAAGCTTTACCAATACTAAACTCTGAAGAATTTGCACATTACTAGCAATGCATTTCCAGCTGGTAATATAAAACCAATTTTTATCGACCAATGTCGGCGAATGCCGAAAAATGTATACTGTTCCTCACAATCCTTTATAGGATAACTAGAAATAAGTAAATAATTACTTAAATAAACCAGTTGTAGAACGGACATCAAATTGCTAACTCTTAAATGAAATTGTTAATAAAAGATATCGAGCAATCAGAAGTGGGACTTTATTGGGGGACCAAATATAAAATATAAATATTTAAACAGAATGGTTATATTCTGTACTACTAATAGAACTAAGCGCTGACAAGCTAAATAAGAATAGCATGCAAGCCTCAGGGGAAAAGTAGAATGGCGTGAATATTGTACATATGAGAAATGTCTTTCATACTTGCATTTTCAGAAATTCATTTCAGAATATCCTCCAAATAATTTTGACATATCAAACCTTTCAAAACATCTTCACTCTTCTTCCAGGTGGTTTTTCTGCCAAGGCGTTATAAACTTTGAACTTTTGACTTACCCCACCTTTTATACCGCTTTTCAACCTACACAACCCTCTCTTCCTCTATGCTATTGTTCGTTCTTCTTCTCATAATCAGGATAATGACTGATGCAACAATTCTCTGTAATCATCGCAAGGTATTTTTTAAATGGCGATAGTTTATATTGTACACATCATATCCTTTATATATTTTATTATACTATTTGAACATAATAAAGCTCATGAGAGACCGTCAGTAGTTTTGTAGTATTCGAATATATCGTACAATGACTTTACAAAAAAAAAAAAAAAAAACCTCAGGTACTATTGATGAAAGTTGTATCTTTCTTCTGCACTCTCCGCGCACCCTTAGCCATACCACCCTTAGCCATACCACCCCTCCCGACCTGGTCAAGACTCTCCCTCCTCTTTAGTCCCCATATTTTGCACTCCCCCTTCATACATAAAGCAGAACCTGTTCAGCCCACCAATCTCTTCCTCCTTTGAGAGGGGTAAAGACTTTTCCTAACAGCTTTTACACCCTAAGCCCTTTCCTATCCACACACCCTATACGCATAACTTAACCTCTTCACTATGTGATCTTGAATAAATCATATTTAAAAAAATAAATTTGTTACTAAAAGTACTTAAATCCTCATTTTTGTGCTAACTACTTTATTTACATCAAAAGGATTATATTATCTCACTATTGCAATGATATTCCGCACATTAAGTAGTTGAAGTATGGACCAGTATTAAAGAAAGAAAAATATATAGCGCTGAAACACATTTTACAAATAAAATTCAGCCAATCTTCAAAACTTGATAGAATAATCATTAATAAAAAAAAAAAAGTTCATTAAAAGTAACAAGGATTGTATATCATAGCAACAATAATGAATGTTCTAACCATGAAATGCAATAAATCACTGAGAATAAGGTTTATAATATTTCAAAATGGCAGAATAAAAATATTACATAGCTGAGCAGTCAGTAATAATAATTACAGTTTCTTTCTTCTTCAATTGATAAAAGATAAATGTTTATATTCCAATTCTGAATGAAAGACTTAGTAAAACAATTTGGGTGAAGGAAGTTGGAGTGTATTTGATTAACATTTACAAGTATTTACGTTATCTTAACTTATAATTCTTTCGTCATATTACTATTGTCTGTGAAGTAGTTATTTTGAATAGGGTCTCAATGAAAGTCTTATCATTCATTAATAAACTAATTTTTATTAAAAGATTATCGTTTTCATGATCTATACGATCCAACCCTGAAGGCCAGGCTCCGCGTTACGAATTACGACCTGCCCTACTCTTTACGTTACAGATTAAATACGTATTCCAAGCTGATAATTTTTTTAAACACTAAAAAAAATAATTTTAAACACTTTATTTAGAAAATAAATTCTGCACAGCGTGCATCTCGCAATGTACCCTCAAAATATATAATAAATATGTACAAATAAAATAATAATGTACAATATAAATTAATATAAGAAAAATATACATACACAACTTAAGCTGACAATTAAAAAAAATATACTATATTGCACGGAGATACGAATATCATCCAAGTAGCAATTTAAATAGTTCCTCCTCCCGTTCTTAGTTTACTTTCACAATAAATGTGCTTCATGTTTTGCCCAGAAATCAATTTTAACTAGTTAAGGCGATGCTTTACTTACTGCAAAAACATTAAAAACTTCATCCTTTTAGTAATAAATAACCTTCTAGTGCGGTTAAGAAAATTTTTGTATCAAAATTAAAATTATTTTTAAAAAATGTAAAATAATAATAATGTATAAAACAAGGAGTTAAAAACTGAACCATAACTAGAATAGGATACATCATTATAATTAAATTCATAGTACTGACATTATATCCGTAAGAGAATATTACATATTATTTAGCCAAATAGTTAAGAAGGATAATTTAATTATTATAGTTTATATAGAATTGTTTTGAACTTTTTTTTTTTTTTTTTTAGATAGCCCAGTTTTGGCGACAGGACTACACTGAGATGACGTAGGATACTTATCACTATAGGTTGCCGCAATAAAAGACCAAGCGGCACCTGCGCCCGAATGAAATACTGCTGAAGGAAGCCTGGGACTCGCACACTTCGAGGGGTAAAGTACCTCGACAAGAACACACGGTCCCGATAGAGAAGAGGTTAGCCACAGGACGCGGTTGTATGGAACAGTCGCATTGAGCTGCGGGGATGAAATAGTGGCTTGCGGTGTGTTGAAGCGATAGCGCCTGCGATACCTGCTATATACTAGCCCTCACGGCACCACAAATATATAGACTGTTACCTTGTACACTATTATATTTCTTCACCTCTAGCTATTTATTTAAATATTTATATTCCAATTCTCGATATTTACACTATGAATGTACACATATAGACCTATAGGTTTATATACAATAGATTATATAGGTCTGCACACAATAAAAATGTCAGTCACGCAGGAACTTATAAGTTTTGACCCTCTTCCATCTTCCCCACATCCAATTTCAACTAAAATTCTTATAAATAAAAACCCAAACAATAAATTTGTTTTTTGCAATTTAAAATTGAGAGAGCCAACCCAACACTCGAAATTACACTCCTAAATATATCTCTTAATATGGATATTTTCCTGAAATAAAATGTTATAAAATTACATTTTACACCTATTTGATGCAAAAAAAAAAAAAAAAGCTTGATTTAAGGAAAATTGCTAAAATGAGTTTTTTGATCGTAGATACTATTATTAGATAATTTTAGTAACCTTGACCAAACCCCAACTAAAATCATCTAATAATTCATAATTTATTGTCACTTCCTCGGTCAATTGTAGCCATTAACGAACTCGAACGAAAGATTAGTTTGAAAGAATACGATTAAAACCCAAAGGGGTTTCAGAATTTCTAAATTCACGGACGCCAAAAACATCTCCAAGATAGAAACAGTAAAGATTGTTTTCGCGACAATGTGCCAAAGGGAATAGCCCTCTAGCCCAACGGGAAGTCATCTAAAATACTAAGGAAGATAATATCCCTTGAGATAAAAAGACGGGAAAAAAAAGGCAGCTTAGAAAATTAGCAAAAAGAAACAGTTTAAAGAATTCAAGAGCAGATGTTTGAATTCGTGATTGCCGGGGGGCGTGAGAAACATTGAGGGCAAGATAGACCCTTCACACCTCAGCGAAAAAATTACCTCCACAGAAATTCTTCTCCCACTTAGCGAATTACCTCTACAAGGAATTCCTCTTCAACTTAGCGACTTACAAAGGCAGCATTTGAGCTAACTGTCATCGACTATTTTCTTATTCTTCTCGATCCCAATTACAAGGCACTGATACCCACATATTTGCGTGTGTGAGGGTGTTTCAACGGAGTGTAGAGCACAGTTTTCAGTTGGCTCATGAAATTCTGTATGTAAATAGATATTATAAAATCGGATCTACTTGAAATACCCCAAATCTCAAAAACAGGTGCAGCAGGCGTGTATTTAGTTTCGAATAAAAAAATTCGAAATAGATTAATTTACTGATTAAATAATAATAAAAAAACCATTTTAGGAGTTACACAGAGAAATTGAAAATAACGGAAGAAGCCGCTATTAGTTATTTATCTTTAAAATTTTGACACATCTCATTTAAGGTAAAAAGAAAGATAAAATTAGTTAAAGTCGGAATAAAAGAAGTGGGAGATTACCTGAAATGTAAAGAGTGAGTACAATAAGTATTTTCTTTTGCGTAAACCCACGTTAAATTTTTTACAAGAAATGCAAAGGGAGCCAGAAAAAAAAATCTTACTACTTCAGCCGGAAACCGAATCTTTCTGAGCTGGAGACCCGGGTTCAGTTTCCGGCTTAGGTGGTAAGATTTCTTTTTCTGGTTCCCTGTGCATTTCTTGTAGAAGAAGTATTTTCGTCGCAGCGAATTTAGCCTAAAGTTATGTAACTCAATACAACTTCATTAATTGGTAAATAAAATATTTCAGTAGTAAAATTTGACAATTTAGAGTGTCAATTTCATCTGAAATATACATTTAATTTAACGGTTTAAAAGCTGCAATTAAATTGTATTTTAAAAGTATCACTATTGTAATGAGAGCTCGAAAATGGTGGGAGAGCAACAGAAACACTTTTGGAAGTTTATCAAAACAAATGCCAAATTTTTATAACATCTAAACTTCAGTGTTAAAAGCTTTTTTTATTTTAAATTAATAATAGGCTNAAAAAGCTTTTAACACTGAAGTTTAGATGTTATAAAAATTTGGCATTATAATAATAATAAATATACAAGTATTTAGTACTTCTTGCAGTTTAAAATAACAAATTGTGAGTTTGAGTTATCGTAGGTCCAAGTTTGTCTTTATTTTTAATATTAACAAATCAAATTTATTTATCGAGTACTTGTTATTTTCTGTGGTAGAAGGTTGGCGGGTTACTTTTATTTCTATCGCACTGTCCAGCCAAAACAGACAATAAAGATATTTTTTCATTGTACTGTTCATTTCTTCATTTTCTTCAATGTAGAGACTACATGCCATGAAGCATTTAACAGGAAAGGCTAACACGATCAAATTCCCAAGCTTATTTTTTATGTAAAAAAAAAAAATTGTTTTTAATATGATTTAGTGAGTGGGCTTTTGTGATCGATTGTCATATGATAAATGACATATAAGAATACTGTTCAGAGGATTCATCTTGACACTCTAGATGAACAGCTCGAGGGAAGATTTTTTTCCTCCAAGTCCCGTGAGTATCGTCCCTTCAAGACAGAGTAACATCACACGAAGATCGAATTTTACCTCCGCTCGAATGACAACCCTGACCAACCCTTTCGAAACTCGCTCTAAAAAGTCTTGCGTAAGTAAGGATTGACTTTGCATCTAAGAATAAAATTTAGATTCTTCTTATTCGGCTTGTGTCATATACTCAGAAACAATTGTAAAATTTATACAGAAAGAGGTAATATTTAATTACTTATTTAATTTAAAAATGGGCCTTTTTAATTCAAATTAATGAGTAAAAAAAATCCATTAAAAATGCAGCAAAATATAATAAAAAAGTATTATTATTTAACTTTGATTACAAACCTAATTTTGAATATCCAGTTTCATGTAAAATGTTCTTCTGCTATCCAAGCCAAGTAATAACAGAATTAAAAATTGGTCCTTACAATTTCTTGTCTTATTTCAAATAATATCCAGAGCTTAAAATATGATTTGTCTCGCAGAAATCATGGATGAAAACATTTTCTAATATAATAATGGTTTCTGAAATTTTGGTTTGCAAACGGGATGGGAAAAATAATTTTATCATGAACCGATAGGCAATTGTGAAGCACCAATAAGCAATAGATATCTCCGAATAGTGTACACCATAATGCCAAGTATATAAAGTACACTAATCACTATTCTTGTTACTAATTGAAAGACAACATAGACCAGTCCCCAATAGCAAATTCATGATAATGAACCTGTGCTAGATATTATCCTCCTTGTCCCATGACAATTATCCAACTAATGATCATTTTAATATATTTTAAAGCTTTGTTATTTTATTTATTACAAACTTTTTGGAACGCTGAATAAGAAGAGCTTCGACCATGGGGCCTTAATATAATAGTACCTGGCTTTAGGCTGACCTCTTTGGAAGGATCAAGAGAAGCGAAGTCGACAAGAATCGCGGAATATAGGGTGAGGAGGAGTAACAAGCTTAATATACTAAGAACGATCAAAGAAAGGAATCCAATCTCTTTGGAGAAGAAACTCGGTCCATGAAGAAAAGATGGACAGGATAGAAGTGACAGAAGTCGATTTCTGGAGAGGAGAAATGAAGGGGTATTTAGCAGGTCAGGGGCGACTCGCAGAGTGACGGAGATGGAATCTATGATACTAGGCAGCTCGTAGTTTTGATGAACACATTCGACGGTTGGAAGGAATAATAAGGGCAAGAAGAGTCACCTACTAGAGACTCTTTCAGTCGACATACGCGATCAATCCCAGAAGAGATAGCAGGACGTGTCCTGAGTCCTGATCGTGTCATGTACAGGCAAGTCCTGCATGGAACTGGAGATTATAACACCATAAGTATGTATATAAAAATATTGTTAGGAAATTAAAAATGTCATAAAAGTAACATTTTATAACTTTAATTCCCAGAAAACTACTGTCAGCATGATAAATTTACCTTAACATACCCTTCATCTGCTGTTGTGTTTTTTTCATAAAAATATTCTGAGGAAGATACTCATCGTTGATTGGTTTAATATAAGGTAGGTAAATTTCATTTGGATTTAATTTGGAAACAAATATACTTCAAAGTAATATTTGTACGTTCTGCGAAGAATTGTTTTCCTTAATGCTTCCCAATCAGGATTAACGTAGGTATTATTCAATTAATTAAATAATTTCAAATAATAATTAAATTTTCGGATCATGATCCTATGTGACCAATAGAGCGAAGAATGTTGATGGTACTGATGAGTCTAAAATGATTACTTTGTAAGCAACTGAGTTGTTTTGATGTGCAGATGTTTTGCTAATGAGTTTTTTGTTGCACAAACGGCGACATGAAAAAAAAAAAAAAAACATGATGAACTACATTAGACATGACAGATACTATAATGGGTGCTAATACTACTAGTTAAAAAAGTGTTTTATTTAAATTTATATTCTTTAATCTGAAAAATATTACTATTATATATTTTATACGCAATCTAAATTTACATTATTTCTAAGATTAATGATATGATTGTTTAATTTTTAACACAATTTTACACAATTACTTGTTTCAAAGCAAAAATTCCAATAATTCCTTTAAAATGAGACAATTTTATGCTTACGACCTTAATGTGATCCTAGTTTACCTTCTACGATAGGTAGAAAGGAGACTATCAGCAAGAAAATGCTTCAAATTATTTTCATACATTTCCCGTGAAAGTAATAATTTCCCTTACTTTAATAATAATAATAGTAAACTTTTTAAAATAAAAATTGACTTCAGGTCAACGATTACTGAGCCAAGAGAAACCTTTGACTATTGGGATGTCACATTTGATCAAATGTCAGCCTCTGAACGTTGTAAGCCAGTGGATTTGCTATGTTTTGCGCCAGTTCGCAAATGTCTTTTTCAGTGAGGTTAAATTTTTGTCCCGCAAATGTAAAATTATAGCTAATCAATGGAATGATGATTTGTATTTGAAATTGATGAAACTTCATAAAGAAAAAATGTGTCTAAAGACAATTTGAACAAGGACTTGCTATTGTATTCACATTTTCGAGTCCTGTTATTATATTTCACCTTTGACCAACCATAAAAATCATATCAAAATTGCCAGCAGTCATCAGCAATACATTTATTTTCCGATGGATGCTTCACAAATAATTACCTTAGAGACCAATATGCCGAGATCGATTCTTCCTCAAGTACAGCGAGAAATTCTCCGAAAAATCATCTCACATTACTTGTAAGTCATCACAAGCCAGTCAGTCATTTTTTTCCTCATGAAATTTTGGGTTAATATTTGCCCCAAGAGAACTGTTTCAGCTGCCCTACCTACAAGTTGTCATCCCATTCTAAACATCCATGGCTGAGGAATATCTTTTACTAATAAATAAAAGCTTGCCCGGGACGGATTTGAACCCGCAGCACCAGGATTGCGAGACCCGAACGGATCCCATTAGCTATACAAAGGCCCCAAATGAATATGTTTAATTGCTTTCAAAAAGCTGAATGTTCATTATTTTTGTTTAAATAATAATAATCAAGAGACGGTTACACACGACCAATAAAGTTGTCGCTCAGGTAAAATCTAATTATTTTTAAAACACGAAAAGCGAGGAGGGAAATTATTTTTCAAGTGTAATTTATGTAGTCCAAAACAAGAGCGTAAAGTAAATGCACTGTTTCACAATAACTGCACATACAAATTAGAGTTCATGTCCGCCATCAAAACAGTGTTCCCTTGTACTGCGTAAAGCGTCAGACTGACATTCCTCATTGACTACCCAACATTGTTATTTATCTGTATGGACTTGGAGTTCTACTGCTCAAATATAACAAATTCCTTATATATTGCAAAAGCAATTGATAAAAGGAAGAACGAACTTTTGAGAAATGCTGACGACCCAATAGTTATTGATATGCAAAAAAAAAAAAAACTGAAAAGAAAACATTTAGTCATTCAAATGAAATATTAATTCAAGGGTACAAAAGTGGTTTCAGTAAAANTTCCTAGGTCATTAAAACACTATCTAAAATATTGAAAAAATAAGCAATATATATATAAGATACCCAGATTTGCCAAGCAGTATTTTAGCCATTCAAATAAACTTAATTGCATTTAACGGAGAGAAATTCAACATATTTAAAATTCTGGAGAAATAATATTGAAATCTACGTAGCCCTGAATTTCAAACCAAGTCCTATTATCTTTACCTGAACTATAAATTTAATGTCCTTGCTATAAATAAATGAAACAATTTTTACAAACAGCCCAATACACAATTGCATCTCTCTAAACAGTAATTAGGCTATAAATTATAGAAACAAAGAAAGTGCCCTTAGACCATTACAATAATCTGAAACAACACAATAAAAGCAAATTATTTTAATTCATTTTCTAATAGTAAATCCCTTACATTGGATCAAAATATATAGTAAAAATAACAATTGAAATGAAAGTAAATCAATTATAATGTTTGAGACGAAGATAAAGATAATAATATTAATATTTTTGTGCATAGTAAATTCTTGAATTGGTTTAGATGTAAATATTTCTTATTAAATTATTATTATACAAAAAGTATT
>KZ807545.1:375651-390053 GCA_000696205.2 Oncopeltus fasciatus | reverse complement strand
CTCTTACATTGGACAAACAAAAAACCCGATTTCCCGCAGAATTAATAACCATAAAAATGACATCAAGAATAAACTAATAAAAACTGCCCTCACCAAACATGTTTTTCATAAAGCACACACATTTGACTTCGATAGCTTAACCATTCTTTCCACTGAACCCTACCAACACAAACGTCTTTTGTCTGAAACCGTTCACATCAACTTACAACACTATCCAGTTAACGACAGAACAGACATAGAACAAATTTCCTCAACTTATTCTAACATTTTTAACATTTTAAAAACCGACAGCATAAGACGATTTATTCTTCTTACTTGGAGGTTTAGATACGGAGTGAAGTGCGGGTAGTTGGAGAGATTATCTAGCCTGCCTCGGTGATACAGTGGTCAGCATACTTGCCTGGAAAGCAGGAGACCCGGGTTCGAGTCTCGGCTGATTAGTAGTAAGATTTATTTCTGACTTCCTTTGGATTTCTTGTATAAAATTTAAGGAGGGATTACGTACCAAAACTAATATCATTAAAAGAAAAAACAATATTTTTTATGTGTTATCCTCTTTTTTCCTTTTTTGGCTTCAATGTTCTCCAAAAAATATTCAAAATTCATCTTCCGGGCTTGAATGATACTCAATTCAGCCCTGAAGAAGCCATCACGAAATGTGCGAAAGCTCGCAAAAAAAAATTAAGACACGGTCAATTCTGCCTATGAATATATCAAATTAGAAAAATATGTTTTTCAAAACTGAAACTAAAGTAGGAAACTAAGCTAATTTCATGGGGTAAGAGTAGAAAATGTACGTTCTGTAATAAGAGCATTCCATATCAGGTTCCTCCAATGAAAGGCTAGCGTTGTGCATTATCTCTCGTCAGCAAGAAGAGAAGCACGTACTGAGTGAATTGCGCGACCCCGGAGAATGCCGACTGACTCCAATCAAACCCCCCCCCCCCTCCCTTACAATTTCCAAGCATTATATCGCTGGAAAATATCGATCGTCCGATATATCGCAACCCACTCAGCACCTCATACAAATATACAACAATAGTATACGTATATTATATATTTCGGTTAAGCCAAGAAATGGGACATATAACTCAGGGATTCGGTCTTGGGAGCTGAAGAATTAAAAACTAATTTTAAAGTTTGATTTGTAAACAAAAAATTATTTTTATTCCATATGGCCTAAATAAAAAAGCCACAGACAATAGGAAAAAACTTCTAAGGTCTAAGGAAAACCGACAAAAGTTAGAATTAATACTTCTTAAAATTAAAATTCTGGAAACCCAGGAACAGTTACAAGTACAGTGCTTTCTTCTTTCTGTGCTTCTGTTTGTAATGTTCCAAAGGATTTCTGGTGTGCTTCTAAGAAATACTAAGTCCTAATTGGGTACCATTCTTCTTCACTAGTGTGCTGTGTGCGATGAATAAATATATGTACCCCCCCCCCCTGCCAACCATCCTCCTGGGCCTACAAGACCTGTTGCAGGACTAGAGTATTTTTTTTTTAATTTCTGATCAGGACATGGTTGGTACTTTTTCTTTATATTTAGTGTTATTAAATGCGTTTGATGGTCTTGTTACTGGCGCCGAACCGGACAGGGCAGGAGTACGTCAGTATTGGGCGGATCAGCGACTTGTAGAGTAGTGAGCTCAGGGAGTGTTTAAGTGGGGATTTTCTGTTTATTAGAGGGTAAAGTAAAGTTAGTCTGTGATGGGCTTGTGTCAGTTTAGTTTTTACATGAAGCTGCCATGTCAGTTTATTATTAAAGTATAATCCAAGATATCTAACACCCTGGTCCTTAGGAGTCCATGGAATCGGAAGCTGGCTGATGTGAAGTTCTGGAAGGTTATTGTTGGAGAATCTGCGAAAACTAAAGAGTTTTACTTCGGTTTTCTGAGGGTTTAAAGACAGGCGCATTTGTAAAACCAGGCTGTAAGACGGCTGTCGGTCGCTTCTTGTAGATTGTACACTGCGTTTTGAACTCTCGTGTGTTTGCACAGAAGTAGTGTATCGTCTGCGAAGGTGGCCAATTCTGATAATGGAGGTTCCGGCATGTCGCTGCAATACACAAGGTAAAGAAGGGGACTTAAGATTGCCCTTTGTGGTACCCCGGCTTTTATGGATGCGGTCCTGCTAAGGGAGCCATTTACCCTGACCTGGAATGTCCTATTCTTAAGGAATGATTTTATTGTATACCAAATTGGTATGGCGGAACGGCAGCGTTTTTCAATTTAAAAATAAGTCATTTTTGCCAAATTTTGTCGAAGGCATTTTCGACATCAAAAAACACCGCAGCGGTGAATTGTTTGGCTTAAAATCCGCCTATAATTATTTCAGCAACTCTCTGAGATTACAGGAAGAACAAATAATCGAATATATCACACTTCAGCCTTTTTCATTGTTTTTTCTTCTGTTTGTTTCTCTACTCCACTAATTTGCACTTGCCACCAGACTGGTTGTTTTTCAACGGGGTATGGCTTCCCTGCACTTTTTCAAAGCAAAATCCCTTTACTAAAAAAAAGTAACGCGAGACTATAATACAATAACCATTTAACAATCACCGTAATCGATATAACTACTTTATAGTGACACTGGATTAATAATAGGATTAGTCAGTTCTCTTTCATTTTGTACACTGAAATTGTTTTCTTTAAGAATCTGTTGAGTTCCTTAGCACTTGCTTGAATCTTTTATTATGTGTGATTTTTTGGAATTTAGTATTCTACCAAAAACATAATTTTACTGGTAGGATCAAAATTAGTCGTGGTAATTGGTCACACACTAGGAACCAAAATGTAATCACATAGTCGTTGAACACTAGTTCCAATGTATCGTAAGGAGCTTTTACAATAACATAACCACTTACGTCTATCGCACTTTACAACCTGTATTTATTCAAAATTATCTTTTTTTCTTCTACAATATTCATGTGATTGTGGCATATTTTTTTCCACTTATATTTCTACTTTTTTGCTTTCTTATTTAGCTTTCTTACCCCCACGATAATACTCATTCAGCTACCTCTCTCAACACTGTTAATATAGTCTTTTCTAGGTAGGGCAAGATTGCCTTTTTCTTCTTGTTATCTTCATTTTGTCCCTTGCTGGAAGAGGGTTGGAGTCGCTTTTAGATGGCGCTTCAAATTAAGAAAAAATATTCTCACCCTCACCCCCTTTGAGTCGGCGAGATATTTTGTGTTCTCCGGAATGTCGGAGGTTAATGAAAGGCCGGGTAGGACCCGGGATAGGCTAAATAAGACGGGCGCGACAACCAGCGCACGGTAGGACGTGACTTGGGTTCCTCATCTGTGTCCCACCACCACCCTCTCTTCTGCAATATGGCCGTCATTTGCATAGACACTGCAAGAAGAAATGGGAAGGGAATCTCTCGTGGGCATGTTTTCATGTCATCTACACCTTTCATGATTTCCCTTGTGAAAATATTATATTAATGTATTTAAAGTTATATACGGTTATATATATATATTCATTTAATTATTCACAGCACACAGTACTGGCTGCTTCATCTTTCAATGAAGAATGGCACCCCATTAGGACTGAGTATTACCCAGAGGCACACCAGGAATCCTCTGGATCGTAACAAACAGAAGCACAGAAAGAAGAACTCCTGATTTCAGTATTTTAACCACCAGACCACCATGCTCTTAAAGAAACTTATATGATTTTATAGTGTGAAAAAAAAAACACACACATGTGTATAAATATATAGTAAATGTATAGCAAATAAGAACAGCCTCTCTTTACCCCTCACTGACGAAGGCCAATAAATCTCAACGAAAATTTTACGTATTGTAATTTTTTTCTTGTTCTGAGTTCAGTACACTCTTTCTCCCACCTATTTTTATTTACTATATACATCGCAGTGTTTCATTTTGTTTGTGTGTATGTATGTATATATATTTTTTTTTTCATTTTAGTCTAGCTCTTTATGAATATTATTGTCTACATCATTATAATTTAGACTATTTAAATTTTTCATTTCTAAAGTCTTTATTTAATGTACGGTCCTTATTGAGCCCCCGATGTTGGAAATGAAGCAGTTGCATCACGCGATGAATACTCATTATTCATTATTTCACTTTGGTAAAAGTGAGCTTCAAATGTCCTGCTAAAAATTTAAATGAAACAGAATAGATGTTTAATTTTTATGTAATATTATAAATACAATAAAACACTGCAAGCGTTAAATAAACATCGATACACCAATGGACGAGCCGTCTGTTGGTGAGTTGAAAAAAAATTGGATTCAACTTAGGAAAATTCACCCATAACTATATTCTATACTTAAATAACAAATATATACCATGAAAATTTAACAATAATATAGTAGTATCTAAATAGAAATCTTTATTATCACACCTAACTTATAACTTCTGTCTCACAATATATTATAAGTAGACACATACTTACAAATGTAATATAGGTAAATAATCTATCATTGACACGATGCTAATGCAGAGCATATTTTAAACAAATATTTTAGAAGATTAATGGAATTTCATTCCTTTTGACAAGAAGGAGAAATATTATTAAATTTCAAATATTGTATTAGTTGTGGTATTTAATCCCACATTAATTTAATGCAATAATGTATTTATACATAGCCAGATTGTTAGAACCTGCTCGAGGAGACCCGGGTTCGAGTCCCGGCTGAGGTAGCAAGATTTTCTTTATTCTATTCCCTTGCGTTAATTGTATATTATTAAAATTCTTCCAAACAGGAGTTGCTTAAGCGAAGAGGATTCCTCAGCATCCATGTCGATGAATATGAAGGTTATTTAATCCTCATATTTATAAAGTGATTCTTTTATTATAAAAATTGCTCTAAACTAAACATAATTGCACCAGCTGAAGCGAAACACATTAATTGCACTCGTATTACAAACTAAGCCCATAATTCTTTCAGGTCCTCTGTGATACCAAAAATTAAACTATTTATTGTATTATGATCTAAAATAAAAAATAGCAAGAATGTAGGTGGGTTTTAAGTTCTTTATAAAAAATTATTTTTTCTTACTTTCTGAATGTATTTTAAGTCAATTTTAGCAAGATTTAGCTCAGGTCATGCTTTTAATTTTTTTAAACTTAAATTGAGTATTTTATGTTATTTAATTTAATTTTTTACAAACAGTTTAATGAATTAATTATTTGCTGAAAATCATCGAGATGGAAGATGGAGTTAGAGATCAAATTACCAAATTAAAAACAATGAAGGAGAGGGATATAAAGATTTTTTTTTTTTTAATTTTTATTTATTTATTACATTCTGTTAAATTAAAACATTTTGTAATTTGATCACCACAATGAATTAGAGAAAAAAAAATACATACAATATCAATCACATGAGGAGAGAAGGTGACCAATGACACCACTCTCAATTTATTTACAGATTATGTCCCCAGGAGGTCACGGGGCCATCTTCTTTTTAGTCGTCGGGGTGGATCATAGGGGTTGGAGTCCGATGACAGGGAGTGGGCATATGGATTAGGGTGAAATTGGAGTTTACAGTGGAGGAGCTTGAAGCGAGTGGAGATGAAGTCTTGGACGAATGGGATATTATAATCTTGATGTAGGGTAGAGTTCGAGACGTAGTATGGAGCATTTGCAATAACTCTTAGGATTTTGGATTGGAAGGATTGAATACGTTGGATGTTGGAAGGCTTAGCGGCACCCCAGAGTTCTGCACCGTATGTCCAGATCGGTCGTATTAGTGTTTTATATAGAGTCAGTTTATTCTCTGTTGTGAGCTGTGAACGCCTGTTTATTAGTCTGTATAAGAGTCCGTAGCGCCTGTTGAGTTCTTGTCGTTTGATTTTTATATGTTGGCTCCAATTAAGTCGTGAGTCAAGGTGGAACCCAAGGTAACGGACTGAATCAAGGAGGGGTATAGGTATACTATTAAATGTGACATTAGAGGGGGAATCTTTTCTTAGTTGAAAATTTACCTGTACGCATTTGGACTCATTTATCTTAATTCTCCATTTGCTACACCAGTGCTGAATGGCATCTAGGTGGTTTTGTAGAATATTGGAAGCGGTTTTAGGATCAGGATGGGAAGTGAGGATCGCTTTGTCATCTGCAAATAGGGCCAGTAGGGTATTAGGATGGGTGGGGATGTCCGCAGTGTAAAGGGTGAAAAGGATAGGTCCAAGCACACTGCCCTGTGGAACGCCCGCTTTCACAGGGAAGTGTTCGGAGTAATCTGATCCTTGCCGGACCCTAAAGAATCGGTTAGAGAGATAAGATTTAAGGATTAGATATATGGTACTTGGGAATATGGACTTGAGCTTATATAATAGTCCAGAATGCCATACTCGGTCAAATGCTTGAGTGACGTCCAAGAATGCACCAGGACAGAATTCTTTTCGCTCAAGGGAAGAGGAAATGTAGTCTACAACGCGAAACACCTGCTGGACGGTAGAATGCTGGGAACGGAAGCCAAACTGATGATTGGGAAGGATATTTGAGGAATTTATGATAGGCATCATTCGTTTTAGAAGAACTTTCTCAAATACCTTGGACATTAAAGGAAGAAGGCTGATTGGTCGATAGGATGATGTATTGTGAGCAGGTTTACCGGGTTTGGGAAACAGGATTATTTCAGAGAATTTCCAGAGAAGTGGAAAGTGTGTGGTTCGAAGGACACTATTATAGAGGTATGTCAGGAAAATGATTGCTTTTTGGGGTAGGTTTCTAAGTATTAATCCGGTGATTAAATCATAGCCGGGTGCTTTGCGTTTAGGCAGATGGTTAATAATATACTTGACCTCAGATGGTGTTACTGCCCTAATCGGCAAGGACATTGGTAATGGTGTGTCCAGTGAATCCTCAACCTCTGCATTATTGGACAAACTGTTAGGATCTGGATGAGGAGTAAATGTTTCTCTTAGATGTCGAGCAAACATTTGGGCCTTGTCTTTGTCGGAAGAGGCCCAGGAGCCATCTTCTCGACGCAAGGGGGTGGAAGGTTCATGGTGTTTCAGAATTCTGCGAGTTGCAGTCCAGAGGGATTTGTCTGCTACTGAGAGGCTTGACAGGTAGGGATTAAATGCCTTATTGATATAAAGAGATAAAATTTATATTCGAAATATCGGTTTTACATGTCAATACATTTAATAGAAAGCATTCCATTTATATTGAATGGGAACATATAAGTGGGTGTTTGTGGTAAAATTTCAGCAAAAATTGGTGTATCCTCCAGAAACCATTGAACATTCTTGATAAAATTATTGAAGTGAAATTTCACTTAAGTTGGGATTATATGAGCTAAAATAAAAATTAGGGAAAGAAATCTTTATCTTTACATACCCCCCCCCCTCGATTTTTTCCACGAACCAGAAACCCTTTTCCTCGCACATTCTATACTACAATTTATTTTATTTCTTAAAGGAATTGTCCAGCGCTATCTATGTTTATCAGTGTGTACAGGCGAGTTTGCTAATGGTTCCGCTAGAGCGCGCGGCTATGCACTTCTATAACTCTCGTGCGCGCCCCTCTTCATGGTATATCTCTCACGAGAAAGTAATCCACCACTTCCAGCTATTGCCTCTATCGTCTACCCTTTGCTACCGTCCCCTCACACTAATGTAACATGTTACTTTCTTATTTTAAATTTGATTTTTCCTGAGGTGACTTAAACTATCGAAATTATCCTGACATCAGTTGTACAATTTCGTTTCTCGAAATTAATGTTTTACGTTAGTTCCTGAAATTAGAAGGTTTGCAGAATTCCACATAGGGGTGAAGCAGAAATCTCGAACCAGGTCCGTCCCCATTGGTGGAAATGGCAGTGGGAAGAGCTCTGAACGCTGTTTGTCGAAACCAAAAAAACAGCTGGCGATGGGAGGAATGTCGAAAATTGTGGTAAGTAATTATTTTTCTGCCATTTATTTTTACCAATTTGCCTTACAGTCCACATCTTATTTGCTCTGTTTTGCACTTTCAGTAATCACCTTTAAGGTATCATTAAGACCATAAATGTGTGATATTATAGACACCATGTATTAAACAATATGCAATACAAATTTACTCTATTTAAAAGCGGAATGAATTGTTATTTGACCTGTTGATTTATTCGCTTGATTTCATTGACAGCAAAGAATGGAAACAAGTTCATGGGAACAGTTTTTTGAGAGTACAGCTAAGTAAATTTTAAAGACCGCCATGGGGTGAAAGAGTTCGAAAAAACGTTCAGTAACACTTCTAGCTCAATATGGACGTGTACATTGTTGAAAGACTGTTTATTTATTTTTATTATTTTTTAAAATTTTTTTTTAATTTGTATTTTTTGGATCTACCTTGACCGAACCCTAACAAAAATCATCTTATAATAATACCTACGGTCAAAAAACTCTCCATTTATTTATTTTTATTTCCCTGAACCACAAACAATGACACAGATATACAAAATAGATTCTACTTTATACAGTGGGAGAGAAATACCTTTCCGAAGATAGAGGATGCCCCCCCCCCCACACACCAGTTTGATTTCTAAGAATCATGCATTTTATTTGCAGGAAAATTTGTTTATGAGGTGAGGATTGTCAGGAATTCGGTCTTGTAATCGAAACATAGGCTAAAATAAAAACATTTAAAGATGACAATCCTCTCCTCATGAATTTTATTTCTTTCGAATTCACATTTTTTAAAATTGTGACATATTTAAATTTTTCTCTTAATACGGAAAGCCCAAGAGCATTGAGCCCAATATCCTTCATATCTAGTCTTCTAGTTCGAGTTTGGCTTTGAGCAGACTTCTTCCGAGAGTTTACAAAAAATTTGAGAATTATCATCACAATCGAGCATCGCATACTGCCAGTTCATTGGCCCTACTTTTTTCAGATAAAAGCTGCCTAGAAAGCTTCATTAAACTAACCATGTTTGAAGAACTGTTGTCCGAAGGTCCAATGGCATTTGAAGTGATGGCTGATACAGAAGGGTTGCAAAACGACAGAAAATGTCTCGTTTTGGGACCAAAATGTGTAACTGTACCCTATTTGCAGCGACAAAGGACTTAGTTCACGCGTTTAGAGTTATATTCGATGATGATTTGTATATACCTAAACTTATTATGTCTCCTGATTATTCCAGTTTTGAATATATTTTTAGATAAATATTTTATAGACTCCCCCTCCCCCATACACATCATTCCCGGTAGAGATATATACTATTTTTAGGTTAGTTAAAACAATCTTACTATCTAATAGATTTTAGATACCAAAATGTGATACAAACAGGGAAAAATTTCGATTTCGGAAAAATTCTTGAACGCCAAAATATTATTGTTTTTGATTGGGCAGTGATGGGGGAAGGTTTATATTCCGAGAGTGTATACAGTTTTCCCCACTTTTTATAAGTTATATAAAAAAAATTGTTATCTATATTTTTCGAGTAATGAATTAAATAAAATTAATAGGAAGAAAGAAGGAAATAACATATAGTAGGTGCAATGAATAAAAAAAAAAAAAAAAAATACATTTCTTTTGAAGAATTAATGAGAGGGAATGGAATAAAAATCTATCTGATCTTTCCTCTCGAAAGGAATCGATCCTGGATCTCCTGCTATCCGGGCCGGCGTGCTTAACCATTGCTCCACCAGATATCTTATTAAATTCCCACTACAATAGCGAGAGCCTAACCCACGAGAGAAACGAGAACATCGTCTTAAACTAGAAGGAGCTGACATTGTCGAGCTATTTGTCGACTCACGTCATTTACTTTTTTTTTAATTTTTCTTTATAAATATTTATTCCTTTTGAATTTTTTTTTTCGTCATCTCTCTTTTAAAACTACAAAAGAGTAGTTTTATGTTTGAAAGCAAAGGACATGGTAATTGAAATCCTCCTATTTTCCGCATCCATGGTTCTCATTACGAGGATACGGCCCAAAGTACATTCCAAAGGAGCGGAAATTGTCATTGGAAATTTTTAGGAAAAACCAAAGAAGAAAAAGTCGAAAAATAAGACTGAAGGGCAAATGGTCATGACAGTCAACATTGGTAGGCTTCCTTGAGGATGATAGAAAGAAGAATATGGGCTTTACAAACAAAAGCAGACAGAAATAAGAGGTGACAGAGACAGCATTTGAGAGTATAATTGACTTTCATAAACAAGGATCAATTTATATATTTATATTTATATATTTATATTCCTCTTTACTTCCACCGATCTACTTTCGAAACTCCATTATGAGAAGTAAAAAGGCTTTTGAATTTTAATTTCATGATAAAAGAACTATAAAGCTGGACTAAAAGTAATCTGAAGACAAAAAAAAAAGCCTAAAGCGAATTTTCAATCAATTAAGAATTATTTAACCTCTATTTATTTGTCAGCAAAGTGATTATTTTACGTATTGCAATTTTAATCATTAGAATTTAAGCACAATAACTAATTGATGGAAAATGCTTGTTTAAATACATAATAGAAATAAATTAAAGAAAGCTTATTTTGATTCAAAGACTAAAGTCAAAATGGCATTAAGGGATTTTTGCATTACATTTTCATACATACCCGTAAGTGTTGAATATCTATTTATTATAATTGAATTCTTAAAGTAGTGTTTTACGTTTTACCTTTTACATAGAAATTGGTACTTCAAAACCCGCAGGAATAAATATTAATTATATTAATAACATTAATAAAATCAGTCTTCAATATAAAGTTCCCGACTAACTGACAAAAAAAAATATAAAGTATGTTTCAGCTTAACAAGGTACGTCTAAATAATCATCCTTAAACGAAATTTATGAATATATTTTATGTTTAACTTCTCGTCTTATTGGTTTACACTAAATTAACCATGCAAGATAATTTATAAATAAAAAGTCGCATCATTTGCGTTACGGTCCGAATTCTTTTACAACGCAGTTATTGTAAGTTTTTAAACGTACTATATCATGTTAACCCCACTCCTAATATTCCAATTCTTCCAAATGACATTAAGAATCAAATACATATTCAACAGACAGGATCTGCTATAACTGAGCAGATTTCTCATCAATCATTTAGTTACATATTAATGAGAATAAATTACTAAAATGGTCTCAAAAACCAAAAAGAGGAATGAAGAGAAAAGCTGATGCCCTTGATGGCAATAAGCCTACCTGGTAGAGAGAGTTGGGGGATCAATAATCTTTTAAAATTTTTAAATTTCTGCCTTTTTCTGCGTCATTTGTGAATATTTAAATTTTCGTTAAAAAAAAAAATAAAAAAATAAAAAACTAAACATTGTGACAAGTAGAAAGCTGACAGACACATACCAGCGCTCACGCGCACCACCCACTAGTGACTCTGATTCCTTATGCTAAGTATATTTAAAAAAAACAAAAACAACTAAGAACAAACTTAATAGTTACAAACCTTCGGAATTCATAAAAACACTGATGGAGAAGAAAAGTTTTTTTTCTATGGCTCTTTATCTGAATGAGTTGTTTAAAAACTTTCAGAGGAAAAACTAACTCTGATCGATATTATCAATATATAATAATAATCTTTAATTATAGTATTGTCCTATTTTCTTAGGTTGCGTCAATTTAGCTAAGAGATAATGATTTGTCTCTGTCTGATCCTTGCGCCTTGCACTGCTGATTTAATTGAGAAATAAAAGCCTGCTTATAGTACAATGGTTGTATTTCATATGGTGGCTAAATGTAAATGGGCCTTCTCTCCATAATCCAAAAGAGGTCAGATTAAAAGGAAGAATATAGAAAATTGTTTTGTCTAAATTTTATTTATAAAAAATTTCATATCAATAAATAAATAAAAAAGACATTTTCTGCAGAATGTTTGAGCAACATAACAAATAAATATAAATAAGTAATATTATAATTTAAATATACTGAGGATGTATATTTATGTTAGTGATTTGGAAAAGTGTTAGGTATGATGGGGGTGAAAGCCAGCCAACATTCACGTTCTCAATACTATGAATAATTCGCTTTTTTTTATTGGCCCCTGCACCCTGTTTCATAGACTGTAATGGCGTATCGACCAGGCACTGCTTCCCTGCCCGCCCGCTCGATGTCTCAGCATCCGGGAACAACTCTTGCTCCTCTATCTGGGAGAGGAGGATCTTGCGGAAGAAAAGTCGCAAAATCGCAGACTCTGAAGCGGTGCTGGTGGTGGGAGGGGGGATATATCTGCAGTGGAAATTTAGGCGGGAACTAAAAGTGACATCCTTTGGGGGCCCGTCGTCACACAAGATCAAAGCAGATTCCGGACGCTACACAAATAGTAAACATATCAAACAATCAATTTTATCGTATAAGTCCCTTAAGGGGGCGTGAGTAATTTAAAGACTAGATCCAGATTGGCCGGAAAAGAAGTGTGGGAAGGGATCACAATTAGTAGTAACTTATAATTATTGGATTTGTTGTGGTATTTAATCCCACAAAAAGTGTATACAATAAATGCAAGGGAATAGAATAAAAAATTCTTACTGTCTCAGCCGGGACTCAGACCTGGATCTTCTGCTTGCCGGACTGGCATGATACCATTTCCACCACTAAGACGAATGGCATGTTAAATGATTAACACGCCAGCCCGGCAAGCAGGAGATCCAGGTTCGAATCCTGGCTGACTTCTATAGTAGTAACTAATCTTCCTTAATAAGCGTTTCTTTAAATAAGACTCTTAAGATATTTTCTTAAAGCGTAATGAACTTTCTCGCGACCTAAAAAAAAACAATTATACTATGATTACTAATTTTGTACACAATTCAATCCTCTCCCCCCCAAAAAAAATCCGGTTTTAACAAGAACCTTAAATACCGAACTTGTTTCCTTTATTTTAAAATAAGAGGGTCTGCCCAACTAAAAATAAAAGTAAATATTTTCCATAATATGCATATATCGTAAAACTATTATAATATAAAATTGTAAAAAATTACCTAAAGAAAATATAGACGTTTTTTAATTTCGTCTTCTTCTAAACCCGTCCTCTCTCTTTTAATTACTTTTGCTAGTATACAATATAATTATTCTACTCATCTAATTTAGAATAATACCTACAGTGAAGAAAGGTAATTGAAATTTATTTATTTAAATGCAGAAGCATCATAGATAGAATCAAGAAAATTATAGATAGAATCAAGAAAGAGTACTCCATAATTCATCCCTTAAAATTCGATTGGAAAATTTAATGGAGAAAAAAAGTTTTCCAAAGAAAAGCGAGTGAAGTAAACAAGAACCCCCCCCCCTTAATGTGACCCGAGCAAAACAAAATAAAGTTTTAAAATCTGCCCTCAAAATATCACTTTTGAAATGGCATTTATCCAGATACAATAAGTACTAGGGAAAAAAAATAAATGTATAAAGACGTCATAGCCAAACTTATACAATTTCTACAACGCTGGAAGAGAACGAGAAAAGAGAATACTTCCAGTCAGAGATAAAGGTAATATATTAATGGCGTCAATTTGGCGGCCATCTATTCAGATTAAGGGGATGAAAAACAACGAAAAACTTTTGTTATCTAATAAAATAGGGAGAGGGAAGTGGGAGGGGATGGTTGACGCTGTGACAAGAGAATTATTGACTTTCAGCCATCAGGATGAGGTGAGTTATGGCATGTGGAGCCAGGGTATGGGTGAGGCGAGGGAACAACATATGCCATGCCGGGGAGATCAGTATTGACGGCGGCTGCAGTGTCCACAACGTCGGCGATCGCAGGACCCTCCAGCACTTCGCAGCCAGGACGGACAATCCTGCCAGCTTCCGGCGCCAGGACCACGAGTATGGCGTGTGGAGGCCAGGGTATGGGTGAGGCGAGGGAACAACATATGCCATGTCGGGGAGATCAGTATTGGCGGCGGCTGCAGTGTCCACAACGTCGGCGATGGCAGGACCCTCCAGCACTTCGCAGCCAGGACGGACAATCCTGCCAGCTTCCGGCGCCAGGACCACGAGTATGGCGTGTGGAGGCCAGGGTATGGGTGAGGAGAGGGAACAACATATGCCATGTCGGGGAGATCAGTATTGGCGGCGGCTGCAGTGTCCACAACGTCGGCGATGGCAGGACCCTCCAGCACTTCGCAGCCAGGACGGACAATCCTGCCAGCTTCCGGCGCCAGGACCACGAGTATGGCGTGTGGAGGCCAGGGTATGGGTGAGGCGAGGGAACAACATATGCCATGTCGGGGAGATCAGTATTGGCGGCGGCTGCAGTGTCCACAACGTCGGCGATGGCAGGACCCTCCAGCACTTCGCAGCCAGGACGGACAATCCTGCCAGCTTCCGGCGCCAGGACCACGAGTATGGCGTGTGGAGGCCAGGGTATGGGTGAGGCGAGGGAACAACATATGCCATGTCGGGGAGATCAGTATTGGCGGCGGCTGCAGTGTCCACAACGTCGGCGATGGCAGGACCCTCCAGCACTTCGCAGCCAGGA
>KZ807545.1:362649-374407 GCA_000696205.2 Oncopeltus fasciatus | reverse complement strand
AAAAAAAAAAAAAAGCTACCCAGGCTTTTTCTAGATGCCGGAGAATCCGAAATATATTCTTAAATATACGTTTCTCGTAAAAAAAAAAGTAATTATATTCAACAATTTTGCAAAAATCATTTAACCAAAAAATAATAAAAACATGTGTGAGTGTGTGTGTTTGGAGTACACACACAAAATGAGTTAGTACTATCTTGGCACTCACAGTCATTTTATTAATAAAAATAATTTATAAGCAATATGATGGCATATATTATGAGCAATAATGAAATAGAGAATCATCAATCAATCATTATATATAATACATTTACTGAACAGATTTCGTAATTTCGTTTTATAATAATTCCGGGACGGATCTCAATATGTATATTCTTTTGAAACAGAGGTAGAACAAATTGACTAAAAGCAAATAGCTAAAAAAAAAAGCTGATAAAATAAGAATTGGAAGTTATGTTTATAACGGAAGTGATAAGGAGTGTTCTTTGAAAACCAGGTTATTTTAATACGCTTCATTGGTAGTGCTTGAAGGTGCCGTTAGAATAATCCAACCGAGTGATATTCACTCGTAGAAGTGACCGAGGTTTGAACATTCGAACCGTTTTGAGAAAATCGCACACGCAGTGTGAGACAGGAATGAGGAGAATTGCTCAGAATAGAACCAAGGTCCAGGGCGGGATTTGAACCCACAACTGAACGGAACCAAAGAGTCACCCTGGCGTCCCCTTAGTTATTTTAATTACCTGAACATACATCGGATATTAAAACACAATTTAATTACCATTGTTGTGAAGAGCTTTGCAAATATTGAGCTCATTAAATTGTTGTACTACTTGTGACAAAGTTCCTTAAAACCATTGTCTCATAAAATGGTCTCATAGACTGGCTTTTATTCATAAATAATAGCTTGTTCTGAGCCATGGATGTTTAGAATGGTATGACAACCTGTAGATAGCCCCTCCCTCCATGATACTAAGTGGTTGAAAGGGAGGCACTTACAAATAAATAGGCAAAATAGTTATTTCTAGACCATTTAGTGAAATTGACTTTTTGTACTATAAATAGTCTGAGTTGGAAATTCACAGGCAAATTAATACAAGATTAAAATGCGGTGTAGCTCATCCATTTTACATAATTAAAAAGACTTAATAAAACAGACATAGAACGATATTAAAACAAAGGAAACAAGAAAATGGAATAGAGTAAACTTAATAAAATGATAATTTTATGTGTTACTGTAAGATAGACAAAAGATACAATACCCGAAGAAACATGGATCTCACCCCGCCATATTTATTTGAATGACTTTAAACAAACGACAAACCAATAGGTAAAATTGAGGGTGAACAAAGAATATAGCATCGCATTCCTAATAATGATCAATTTATAAAAATATAGAATTCATCTTACCCTTTCAATATTTGTCAATTTATCTGTTATTTTATTATACACAATGTATTTTTAAGAGGAATTTTTTAATGGAAGTAAATATATAATTTAAAAAAAAATGAAGATAACTATCTCGATTTAGAGTATGCATTTCAATAAAATTACAAAGAATATGGATGATACAGATATTTTCCATTACGGAATGGGAAATCTATATTTAAAAAATATAATCTTTATGTGTTTGTGTGTATTGATTGAGGAATATGTCGTCCATTAGTAGATGCTTTTTTAAAGGGAATTTGCCGCCCACACGGTCTGCTGTAATAACACGTGCACTTGCTTTCCTTAAGGACTAACGAAATTTCGTAATGTCGTTTATCTTGGGTCGCGGGTCACTTAATGTAATACAGTTAAGACGCCCGACCAACCACTAGCGGCTAGGTTATTTTTGCCACTTCTTGCATCAAACCTGGCACAAACAGGTAGCAAAACGTTCCTTCACTATGCCACCCGTAGCACTAGGATTATCATGTGCCAGGAGCACCCATATTTCACATACACCCTAAATGTTACATACTCTCACAATGGGTTATAGATTTATATGTGATGAGAGCTTACTGCAAGGGGTGGAGTAACCCTACTAGGCAAAGATATTGGACCAGGAAGTGGAGGATAGCAGATATAGGGCGGCTAGAGACATTGGGTCAGAAATGGAAGGGGGAACACATAGTTTCAGTCAGCCGAATCTCGCTTGAGATTTTAGTAATTGAAGTCATTCGGAAACAGGGGTTATATATATATATATACATATATACATATATATATATTTATTTGAAAATACCAGAGACAAGAAACTATAGGTATATGTAACTTACATATCCTTGTATCTATGTTTTTCTCGTCCCTGGCCGTTGTATTCTTTTTTATTATTAATTGTAATTATACAAAGCCTGGTGCTTAAGCTAAGAGGGTTGAACTACTCTATTTTAGTCCCAAAGAATTAAGGGGTTTGAAGGTGGATGGGGGAGGAAAACAAATAGAAAAATTATAAATATTTCATCAAAATAAAAATAGTCTCTTCATTATTGGTAGAATATGGGGAAAAACTATAAAACAAAATATGCGTAAAATATATTATTTCACATTTATATTGTAAAACATTTTTAAAAATTAAGAAGAACCACTATTTAACTATTTTTCCTTTATTAAAGAAACTAAATTAAGATTTTAAAAGTTATTTTAAAAAAATTGTATGTTCATTGAAATACTTATTAAGAATTATTACAAGAAATAACTTTGATAATAAGGAGCCTAATCTGAACCAACTCGCATTGAATTACTGAATTAGAGAATTACTTTTGTTAAGAACCATCTCAAGGGAAAACTACTGAATATAAGCAATGTCTGTCTGCCCGAAGGACTTCTTGCATTATTGATGATTTTTGTTCAAATTATAATGTACACATTTATTCCTATGCCTTCTTTATTTCCAATAGAATGGGAGCACACTCAGCCATTCATAACCGAATTAGGAATGGTTATAATACAGCAAGATTATGATGATTTATGTTAATTGTGGAGGATCGCGTGNAAAAAAAAAAAAAAAAAAAAAAAAAAAAAAAAAAAAAAAAAAAAAAAAAAACCTCAATTCTTTTGTCACACAAAATACTTTTATTGTTTCATTTTTTTTACCGTTTCGGAATTCTACTCAATTTTCAAGTCGGCAACATATAATAATACACAATAAATACATGATTCTACGCACCCAATCATTCATCTCTAATTAAAACATATTTAGACAAATTGCACGAGAAAACATTGAATGAATGATTTCAAAATTCTATATAATAATAAAAAATAATTAAAACATAATTGAAACATGTATTTATTGTGTATCATTCCTTACAATGTCCTAAAAATGGTCGACAAGTCCGAAACTTTGAAAAAATGAGGAAATACAAGTATTGTTTAAGGCAAACGAGGTGAAGTTCTCTTTGAAGTGTATACTTCCTTTTCAATTATAGAATAATAATGTCTTAAAAATAAAAGGAACCTATAACGAATAACTTTGGAAATTATAAAGTAAAATAATATTCATTATTTTGTTAGTGTTTGAGAACTCTTCAGGAGATGAGATTACGTTTTGAAGCTACGAAAAGAGATACAAAAAGACTTGCCAGCTCTGAGTAAGAGCTGAAAGATTAACTGCTGGAAACTAAATGAAGAGAAGACTTTTGAGAAAGGCTCTTCTGAATCTGCCTATGAGACGGAATATAATACAGCGGTTCGGAGAAGTGGAGCAGATGATGAACATATGGGTAGAACACGTGCAGTTGTGGTTTTCCAAGTGAGCCAATGGCTGCAGAGGGGGCCTGGGATGCTAGCGGGATGGGGCGGTAGCTGTAATGGGCCACTCCTTTCATTTCGGGAAGACCTCTGTACCCGGCACGGAGGAACGCCGATCTGTGTCAGTCCATCTCCAGCAGGATCGCCGAATGGAGAAGTCGGAGAAGTGGGGCAGGGAAAACTTCATCATGGAGATGTAGTAGGAGAGTCAATAGTCATGTAATGGCATTACATTTCGTAAGAAGTAGGAGCTTTACTTCTCACTTAAATTCGGTAGACATTCTTTATCATGATCTAAAACGCAATCCTTCATTTCCCCAACAACTTTGTGGCTTCAAAGTACATTTTAGCCTTCTAGTAGATAGAAAGCTCTTCCCATGCTGCTAAATTGTTTGTTTATTGGGGATTTACGGCACTCAACTGCTGAGGTTATCAGCGCCCTCCATATTTTATGAATAAAATAAAGTTTAAGTAGATCTATCGACACAGGCCCCATCCCGACGGACAGAGACAGACAGAGCCCACCCCGCCCACCACCCTTCCTTCACATGCTGCTAAATGAGGGACAAAAATAACAATTGTTCTTCAGGACAATGGGGGTGATGGAAGAAGACTGTCTCCTGCTTTAAGATAATGTATTTTTTTAAAGATTTACAGCCAACGTTTCCGCTTACAATGTAAGCCATCTTCAGGGCTGTAGAAATACAATGTCATGAGAACACAATAATAATTGACAATATTATAATACAGAATTACCATAATGTAAAGTGATATCAAAAGTATAAATGTAGAAAGCTATATAAAAGAATTTGAAAAACATGCAGACAACAACCTATTAAAAATAATTGAATAACATTGAAATAGTGATTTACCACACGTCTCACATCATCTAATAATAATAATATCTAGGGTCAAAAAAACTCTCCTTCTAAATGACAGAAGTATTTTATGGAGAATTATTTTATTCATAAAATACTTCTCAGTAAAATAACAAATTCTGTGCATTGTGAGTTTGATTTCTAATGCAGATAAGGGAAGATAAATTATATTGTTACAGGAAGCCCTCTACTGGCCAAGTCTCCGTCCATGCTGCCATCTACCGGCAAGCCACAGAACATATGAGCCCAGCAGCCTTTCAACCTGTTTTACTTCACTCAAATCATGTCCAATGTAACAGTAAAACATGGCGATGACCAGAGTAAGGATGACGATTATCCATTAAATCAATACTTTCAACTCACGATATGAGCTCATAGCTAGATGATCACATTCCAAAGGTGACCAAAACATCTCTGCGGTGACTCATCCCTTCGCCATAATGAACATTTATCATGCCAATTTAAATTTTGTGATTAAACTCAATATTTTAAAAATTACTAACCAAACAATTAACAATTCAGTTCATATTTTAGCTCATTATTTGACTTCAATGTTTCTAGTATATTATCTCATTATATTCAGCCTTACCCTTAGTATTAGATAAATTAATTAATCATTCAAACCACAGACCCATATGTACCTTTTTAACCAGTACATGGACCCAGCCTCCAAACATCATCAGTTACGGCTGATATCAAACCAAAAATTTATGATCTGGTTAAAAAGAAACACTTAGAAAATAAAATATGACGAAAACGGACATTTTTCAATAGCTTTCAAATTAGTACCAATAATTATTTATAGCACAATTGGAAGCGTTTGAGCCTCATTATTCTTATGAACTAGGACTAATAAAAGAGAATAAAGTAATTTTCAATATGGAATGAATTGTTGACCGCCAAGTTCTATGAAGAGAGGATTGTCGGGAATTCGGTCTTGGTGGTTGAGCAATTTTGGTTACAAATTAGTTTTTATTGGTTCAACTACCATGACCGAATTCCCGACAATCCTCTCTTCATGAAATAATTTTTATATTTCAAAATTTGCTTAACATGCAGGATGTATTTTTCAATCAAATACGAGGGTTGTAGTCATAAGATCATGCCATATGTTAGGATAATGGCACTCGTTTTAATTCTGATTTAAAGTATAAGTTAATATATGACAAAGTGGCAGATTCTGGAAGAAGAGCCAAGTGGGTTGGGAGGAAGTCGCGGCACGTCTACCATTTGGCGAGAGACGGACCTTCCTCGTTTAGCCAACAGGCAGGTGGTCCCTGCTGACCAAGTATTCCCTTTGTTTACACCCGGGGGCTGACGGCTGGGCGAGCGGACTTAGTTATCCCTGGGCCATCCCTGAGCCCAAGGAATAAGGGCTCATGGAGACTAGACACCTCAATGGAAAGGGCGGTATAGGCACTTCCCCTTTCTTCCATATTGGATAGGAAAAATAACCGAGATACTGGCAGGGAATTCCTATACAGAAATATGTATATACAAAGCTATACTCCGATGAATGTCTGTGACCAAGAACTCGTCTCATTTGTCAATGTCAGATCACAGCATCCGCTCGCTACATATACTTCTTGCAAAAGCAGATTCGTCGAGAAGTGTACGTTCTTCTCGACTCATATAATAACGTTATATGCATATTATAGATAATGACTAATGCATATTGTAGGGCAGTAAATGCTCTTTAACATGCAAGAAGAGGAAATGTTGAGTTCTATGCCAATGTGGAGGGATTGGAAGTCTTCAAGCCTTGTCCATCTGTAACTTGGAAGAAGCTCGCAACATTTCTTATTCTTATTTTTTGTCTTTTTTAAGAACTTGGTAGAATATAAATGCTAGAAAATTAAATTTGCCACCTAATCAAGTTCATAAAATATTTATTAACAATAAAGAAGATATAGTTGTTAATTAAATTTATTCTCCTCCTATATCTTCCTTCATACGATTTCAACAAAAAGAGTCTTTACTGAACTTACATAACTCACACATATGACAGTAAATAGATAAATAAATAGAATGAGCACACACATACAGTGCTTATCGCCAAAACACGAAATCTATAAAGCCAGATTTTCAAATGAGTTGAGAAGTTGTTTCATAATTATTATCAACACAATAGATGAAACAAACTGACGTTATCTAATATCTTTAAAAATTAATTGAATATTAGGTCAAATAAAAAAAGCCCATTTAATGTGAAAGCTAATCGAATCCAAAGTTGGGGTTTGAATGGTACTCGATCATATACTAAGAAGATTTAAATATGAGCTGAAAAATTGTCTTCCTATTGCTTCAATTTTTCAATATTATATTGAATTTTTCAATTATATATTTTAAAGATTACATAAGTTCACTTATAAACTTATTGTCCTTCAATTTGTAAGCTAACGCTTTAGTAGAAAAGAAATCTTAAAAATTTAAAAAGAGAGGATTATCAGGAATTCGGTCTTGGTAGTTGAAGAATTAAAAACTAATTTGTAAACAGAAAGTTTATGTTCTAAATTGTAACAAATTAGTTTTAAAGACCGAATTCCTGATAATCCTCTCTTCATAAAATTTGACGGTAAAAAAATTCACCTCCAAATTTAAGAATATAATTTAAAAAAGTAATAATACAGAATAATATTGAGCACCTTTGCTTGTTTGGTTAATGGGTTGTAGCGTGGAAGTGATTATTTTATACTTTTATAAAAATGAAAATAAACAAAAAAAAAAAAAGTCATGCGGTAGCAGTGTAAATTAAGAGAATTTCTCAGTATCGCAGTAGTTGGTAATTCAACATTACATTTTATGCAATCCCTACATTAAGAAAATATATATTTTATGATTATACAAATCAGTATTGGAAAACATTGCCCTAAACTAAACATTAAGCCCATTGCGGTGAGAAAACATTTTAATTAGAACTTCAAGATTAGATAACACCAATTTCCCGTTACGCCGCCACACATATTAGGCTCCAGGACAAACTCAGCTTGGCCTTTTGTATAAAAAAAGCGACATAACTAATTTCATTTGAAAAAACAACTAATTCCAGCCTGTAGGCCGTAAAATTAAAATTTGGGGTAAAATGGTAAACCCTCAATCCTTTTAAATTTCGCTTTGTAACTTCACAAATATATATTTTACTACAAGCAACCATGTATCATGTTCCTCACTTTAAACTAAACAAAACGCCCGCGCATTGAAAAAAGCTTTTAAACAACCACTTTCAGTCGAAACAGGATTAAAGAGAATTATTGTCAAGCTAAATATTTTTATCCGAATTCTCATTGAAAATATAATAAATAAATTCAATTTTTTAAAATATCAAAGAACTTTAAAGATAATACAAATATTGGAGTAACGAAAATTAATATTATAGCAATAAATAATGACCCGATTAATTATTTCATTTGCTTTAATATATAAAATAAGGACAGGACTATAGAATAATATTAAATAATTAAATTAATATTTTGAGTGAATAGAATTGAAAAAGTTCACACAGAAATTTAATTGCAGCAGACAATTAACCGATACCGAACAAAAAATTACCGTTAACATTGTTTTAATTATTTATTTATCAGTCAAAAATCATGCATAATGTATAATTTAGGAAATTAAGAATTCTTTCATTTAATAATAACCCTTATATGGTTATGATATTCACAATTCTTTATAATCGCGTAAGTTGCTAAAAAACGAACGTCGGGAATGTGTTAATTTCTTCAATTAAGGTCAATAAGTAAATAAAAAAATACGACTAGAGTGGAGAGTTTGTCCGGTGGATAAGTGTGGGGGGTGGATGATATGAAATATATCACGGAAAAGGACAAGCTAGCGAGCGGACCTTATATGAGATTGACTTTTTCTCGCTTGATTTTATTCCATCCTTAATTAATGAATTAATAAAAAAAATTACAGAAATATGTTTAACTTCATACCCTCTCAATGTAATAGCGTTCTAGATTTAAAATTAGGCTAGATTAATAGAAAATTGGCTTGACACTTAAGTAAAAATTGATTTCCTCAATTAGAACAAAAATTCACATAGTTTTAATATCTTCGGTCACTTTAAAACATTTCTCACAATTATGCCTGATTGTTTAGTATAGAAAGCAATTCAGAATAATACTTAGTTGAAAAATACCAGAACCTCATTGAAATGGGGAATACAGTAAATAGAATGAGATTTTCCCGATTCAAGGTTGATAAAGGTTGATATTGAAAATTTGCCTTTTGAAGACATTCCTATATATTTTAAACTACGTGGACGGACATTTGGATTTTTGTTTTTATTTATTTTAGTATTTAAATTCGATACAATCAATTTCTCAAAACAAGAAAAAATTATGATTTGCTATTTATGATGCTATTCGTAAATTAAAAAATTGCAAAAATTGTTGTAAAATAAGGTTACTACAACTGAATTCGTCATTCCATTGTATAATATATATATATATATATATATATATATATTTANCATATATATATTCTAGTATTATATTATACTCTTTAAAAAATCTTCTTCAAAGTAATTCATTAAAGCATTTTAAAAAAAACTCTCTTCTTTGGTTTATTACATTTCAAGACTATTGTAGAGACAAAGAGACATGTTAAACCCAAGGAATCTCATTTTTAGGACCAAGTCGGTTTTCAGATTAACTAAGAATATCTTCAATATCATTTTTACGAAAAACGATCATAGTTTTTCAACCTTTTTTTATTATCACACTTTTTTATTTTTTTTTATATTAAACATTAATTTATCGCACAGATATTATATAATTGATTTGTATATCATCTGTTGGGTTAATTCCAAAATCTTCCACAAATGTCATATAATTTCAAGCCAATTTCTGGAAATAGACAAGTAAATAAGGTAAATAATGTCTTGATGAGATCAGAGCTGTAATTTTGACCAACACAAACCGATAAGAGATTTTCACCTTAACAAAAAAAAAAATTGTTTAAGATCGAAATTACAACTTGGTTTCTACGTTTCTGCTAATTATAGTTTAAAATAAATTTAAATTAAGATTATTGATCATATAGAAAATACTAACTTCCCATGACCGGTGAATAGTAAAGAAACATTAATTTTCAAAAGAAATTGAAAATTATTAAAAACTCCGATTCTTAATTTTTTTTTTTAAATAATAATATTGTTATAGTTTCCCAAATAGAATAGCAAAACATGGAAATAATTCTCTAGTCGAAGCCTATTAACATTGCCTTGTCTTTGCTCGCACCCTTCAATTAAAATCCATAACACCTATTTAACAATCTAAAATATAAACCAATTTTAAACTGTTTATCTAAATTTAACTTTCTTAAACAGCATGTAGCATATAGAAAATAAGTCACCTTTTAAAGTATAATAAGTACCGTTCATATAGCCGAAATCATTTCTTCTTTCAATTTATACTACATTTACGACGAAGAAATATCGTAATTTTACTTCTAAGGATAAAAAAAAATAATTATTTTAAATTTCTACTTCTCTCCAATAAATGTCATAGGATTGAAATGACTAATAGCGTTGTTACTGAAAAGTAACAACCGAATATAATTGCCTCACTTTACATTAACTGGAAAAGAATCTTTATATATAAGTAAGTTTAGAATTGGGCGGAAATGAATTATAAATAAGTGTAGAGATAAGTAAGTACCTGATGAGAGAAGAAAGAGGGTGAAAATGGCAAGTGAAGACTGTAGTTTCTTTGCAGACGACATACTTATGTATCCACTGAGAGCATGGTCACACTTCACATCTATGTCACAAAAGCACTGCGGGTGTCAGAGTATCGCCCACACCGGGCCACAAGAGTCAGCTGACAGGAATGACGCGAAGCACGCGGGAGGCGCACTGCCGCTCTGGAGATGTGAACAGGACGGCTGCTGGCTGACCACTGAAGGGGCGAGAGTCCTACCCCCACCACTCCACCCCCGAGGCGGGGAGCCCAACGACGCAACTGTTGCGTTTCCTTTAGCCGCTTACACCACGCACCTCTCTTTCTCTTCCCAAATTGTGTATGCTAGTCCTGCTGCAGGAAATTATATATTTTTTTCAATGTGTGAGTTTAATCTGTCTAATTTTAATCGGCCCATATTATAATTTTCCATTTACAATGGGTAAAGAATTTAAAGTTTTTTTTTTTAATTTTTGTACAAAATTCATGATGTATTATCAAAATTAATGTAATTACAACCATAAAACAATTTACTAGTAAAAGAAAAATAGGACTTTAAATCAAATGGAGAGTTTCTTTATTTGATGGTTTTTGTTGGGGTTCAGTCAAGGTAGATCTAAAAATGTGCATTTTTTTTTTTTTTTTTTTTTTTTAAATTTTCTGCCCGATCATGTCATGAGAATGGGATTTTAGTGACAGGACCTCCTCTCTCGTCTTCATGATAGCCCTGAAGATGGCTTACAATGTAAGCCGAAACGTTGGCAGATAATTTTAAAAAATAGACATTTTTTGGATCTATCTTGACCGAACCCCAACAGAATACATCTAATAATAGGACTATAACCTGCAGATTGCCTCTTCATGGAAGTGTTTCTCCTAGACTAAATGTATCCCCTCAGAATTCCTTCATAATGAAATTAATGAAATATATTAATAATTGTCACTGCTTTGGGAAGCTCGAACCTTTTAGTAGATTTTTTCTGTTGGTGTTCGGTCAAGGTAGATCTAAAAACGCCTTTTATCTAAAACCGTTCACATCAACTTACAACACAATCCAGTTAACGGCAGAACGGACATAGAACAAATTTCTTCAACTTATTCAAACATTTTCAACATTCTAAAAACCATTAGCCCTCCTTCTCAATAAACCTGTCAAACATTTTTCCCAGTTCCAAAAGTTCTTATTCACAATAATTATTATTTTACTTAATAAAAATAATTATTCCCTTTGTACCTTCCGCCTCTTACCTCCTCCCCCACCCTTTCACCACCCACGGTGTCCTTCTCAAAAATTATATTTTGCTCTCAGTCACGGAAATGTGAACTTAGAGACAGGACGTCCCCTCTCGTCTTCATGATAGGTAGGTGTGGTCAATTACTGTTTTAAATTTTTGTTTTTCAATAATTTTTTAAATTATTTTTTCAATAGGTTGTTGTCTGCATGTTTTTAAAAAAATTTTA
>KZ807545.1:316243-339526 GCA_000696205.2 Oncopeltus fasciatus | reverse complement strand
ATATATATATATATATATATATATATATATATATATATATATATATAGTAAATGTACATAATCAAAGATGACACATACTCATAAATACATGTACGTTCACATGAATACCATATGCGTGCAGTACAAAGGCAATTCAAGCCGTTTCATTTGCTGGTTTTCATCCCCCCCCCCCTCAACCGTCCAAGGATATCAAAGTGTATAAAAATAAGGTAAAGCCAGTTCAAAAAGAGTAGACTTATCACTATATTAAACGCCCTTGTGTTTACTTATTGACTTGAATATTCCAAGTAGGCAGGATCGAATTTTGAAAAGGTTTGGATAAAGTGAGTGATATATAGCTAACAAGTTAAGATAACAGAACTGTAATCTTCATTGGTTATCTACGGAAACGTAATAGGCTATTCCTGTTATTCAATTAGGAGAATGTAAGGATATGCTATTCAGAAATCATTGAAAAAAAAAACTTTTCAAGTGTCTTTAAAAGACAAACAGACAGAGGGCCGTTTCATTAAAATCTTAATGTATAGACAGGTTATATTAAATGACATCTTTCTCAGAAGCTGTGTTCAAGAGAAAAAATAAATAATTGGCCTTAAAAAGTAAGTTGGCTTTGCAATAATTTCTTAATGTAAGGGTAACAAGAAACTAAGTTTTTCTTTTGAGGTCCAAAGAAGAAGGTGTTATAAATAGTGTTATGGGATTATGGATGACCATTATTACATCAATGGGTTAGATCAGTTAAACAAATCTAATTTTGACTATTTTAAATTAGCTCAACCATAAATAATCTGCTATATTATTATATTCTTAAATGATGTAATAAAGGAATTGTATTTTGAAAACAGTGAAAATTTCCGTTTTCAAAAGAAAAAGAGATTTGACTTGAATGGCCTGGTATTGTTCTATCAAATACCTAAAGGTTAGCTCAGGGGATCCGTTCGAGTCCTGTCGCTGCTGGTCCGCAAATCCCGCTCTGGGTGAGCTTTTGTCAAGAAATAAAAGCCATGGATGTTAAGAAAAGGATGCTCTGTAAATAGCCCTTCCCTCCGCGGACTTAAGTAGTAGAAAGAGAGAATGAATTTTAAAAAAAAGACATGCCTACAAATTGGTTAGATTGTTTGGGGTGGCACTTACATTTTGAGAGCTGGTAAAATTATCAGAATACATTTAAATAAAAATACTATTGTGAGTGAAAATATACAGGGTGTTTAGTATGATTAAAGGCTAAAACTTTATACATTAAATTTGAGTGGATTAATTGTTTTGGATATCTACGTAGGAAGTATACAACTTTAACATATGATAAACGGAATGATGATGCTTGATGAGAAGTTGGCAGGAGGTCCTTATGTTTTTGTGCGCTAGATGTGAATAGTGAGCGGTTCCTTTTAGTTCTGCGAACTATACTCCTCCAGTCGCTCCTCATCAGCTGACCGGTTCTTGACTCCACTACTCAGCTGGTGAGTGCATTTGTTGCACTGCTTGAAGAAATAAGCATGTGGATCAAGCAGACCTGCAGGCTACAAAGTTGGGAATTTCAGGAATTTACTTGCCAGCGGAGTTCAGCCTTAGGCCAGAGATAGCTACTACATGTTACTGAAAGGTGGCGATTTTTCACATTTTAAAGCTAGCCGAGCTATATATTTTAATAATTCGCTATGATGACTCTCACTTACTTTAATTTTAAAATATTAAAATAACAGTAACTTCTACGGGGGTTATAAAGCGATAAACTCCTTGGTTTAGCCCCCTTAAAAAATGTGTCAAAATCAACGTTTTTTGCCATATCTCCATCATTCTTTATTCCTAAACTAAATATTTCCGAATTTAAAATGCCAAAACGTTAATATAGAAAAATGTATACTCCACAAATAAATAAATATGACTAACCACATCTATATTATAAATAAACTAATTACATAGATCCGCTAAAAATGAACTATTACAAAAAATATATTATGTAGCATAGGGGGGTGTCATTATGAGTTTACGTGTGTGTCTGAGAGGGAGCGTGGAAGAGTCTTACAAAATTTACGACAGCATAAAGATTCAATTCGCAGATCTCATTCAGTTGAAGGAATTATGCTAAAATGCTTAGTTTCAGCCACATTATCTATTCATTGTATGATAGTATATGTACTTCTTTTTTTTTTTTTTTTTTNGAAGTATTTTAGGAGGCATAAGACGAAATTAAGGAAACGGCTGAATCGAACATTTTAAATTAACAACTTGGAAGCCGAAACTAATTGTTTTTCCCAATGAAAATGTGACATATCGTTATAATGAGTTCGTTATTGAGCGAAAAGGAGAAGGGGTTATATAGAGCATAAACGTAGCTTACTTTAAGAGGTCTCTGTGTATGAAGGAAATTTTTCTAAAGTCGTTTTTTGGTACCACCGTGAATGACTTGATTTTTAACGAAAGAAAAATCTTCTAACAAATGTTAAGAAAATTTAGTACGCTTGTACTGTGTACTAATGTAAGGAAGAAGCCCTTACTTACGGACATTCCAGTTACAAAAGAATTGTCGCGAACATGACTCTGCCAGGACATTAAATGGCTCCATCTAATACATTAATATTTCCAGAGCAACACTACAACTAAGCACGGTTCTTCAGTAGTTTTTTTCTTAATTCAGATGAAAGCTTTGATTGATGGAAACTATCTCAACTACTGAACATTGTTCTGAAATGCATACGTTTCTGAGCGAATTCTCAGCACCGCAGTCGATGAATAACTCCCATTGGTCAGAATTTCCCCAAGAATGGCCTTAGTCTTTCTTCTTACACTTACAAGCGATATGCCAAAATGTCATTAGAAAAACAGCTAGTTCAGGCCAGGTGCCATCGACATTAAATTTGGCACATTTATTATAATTATCAGAATCTGATTCGCCAATGGTGACATTTAAATTCGCAGCTTATGGAAAGCTACCTATGAAATTTCTTGGCATGAAAATATTTTTATAGATTAGAGCATTATAAATATTAATTTTTATAAAAGCATGAGTGGTAATACACAAACGCACTGACACACACACACTGTTTATGAACCATATCGTTACATTGATTTCCCGTTTTTTCTTTCAGGTCAGTCTAGAGCGACCTTGGGTAATCACTCTCTTTTTAGACAAATTAACTATCAAATCTTAAAAACATCCATATATAATGAAAGTATCTCTGTACATTTTTCTTTGAGGTTTAGCTGACAAAGGTAGATGGCTTCGAGCCTTCCAGAAATTCACGATTTCCAATTTAAATTTTACATCTTCAAGACATATCAAACTAAGGTACTAAAATAAAAATAAAATATTTTTATTATTAATTACAAAAATATTCAGTAATTTAACACTGATTATAAATATTAATCAGTGTTAAATTATTTGGTACATAGACAATAAACGTTATCCGGATATGAATTTAATTAATTACAGCGTAAAAGATCTCAGAGACTTTGAAAGTTACTCTAGAAAAATTCGCTCAAATCCATTCTTCTGCCGAGGAGAAAGCATGGCCTATAATAGAAGGAATAATAGAAACGACATTTCCATTCTACGCATTTTGTAGATATACGCGACCAATGTTATAAGCAGCAGATGACGTCATCATAAATTCAGTTGTTTAACAATAGAAATAAATAAATTGCGTAATGAGACATTCCTGGTCGAGGAACTACTTCCTTCGAAGGCCACTAACAGCACATTTATAGGGCACACGACTCGTATGAAGTAACATTTACCATATCCTGATTCTTCTTTTGTCTTTTGATCTATGTATCTGCAAGTGGCCTTAGGAGTGTTATTTATGTCTATGTATTGCAGCATTATGATACCTTTCTCATGACAGAAAGGAGAATGTCCGCCAACGGAAGCCGCGCAATGTAAGATTTCCTGTGTTCTGCGTAAAGAAAGATATGCGTAAAGAAAGAAAAAAATACCCTCAAATCTTTTTAAAAAACCCGTGAAGGAATGATGTCAATGAGGCCAGTGTAAAGGGGTGCACAACCCTTATAGTTCAATCTTTCTCTTCCGATTTTATTTTTTTAAAAACTCGAATACGCTCAAGGGTTTACAAGGAGACGACTATTTCTCAATGTTAAGTATCTTTTATTAAAGATATATATATATTNGTGTGTGTGTGTGTGTGTGTGTGTGTGTGTGTGTGTGTGTGTGTGTGTGTGTGTGTGTGTGTGTGTGTGTGTGTGTGTGTGTGTGTGTGTGTGTGTGTGTGTGTGTGTGTGTGTGTGTGTGTGTGTGTGTGTGTGTGTGTGTGTGTGTGTGTGTGTGTGTGTGTGTGTGTGTGTGTGTGTGTGTGTGTGTGTGTGTGTGTGTGTGTGTGTGTGTGTGTGTGTGTGTGTGTGTGTGTGTGTGTGTGTGTGTGTGTGTGTGTGTGTGTGTGTGTGTGTGTGTGTGTGTGTGTGTGTGTGTGTGTGTGTGTGTGTGTGTGTGTGTGTGTGTGTGTGTGTGTGTGTGTGTGTGTGTGTGTGTGTGTGTGTGTGTGTGTGTGTGTGTGTGTGTGTGTGTGTGTGTGTGTGTGTGTGTGTGTGTGTGTGTGTGTGTGTGTGTGTGTGTGTGTGTGTGTGTGTGTGTGTGTGTGTGTGTGTGTGTGTGTGTGTGTGTGTGTGTGTGTGTGTGTGTGTGTGTGTGTGTGTGTGTGTGTGTGTGTGTGTGTGTGTGTGTGTGTGTGTGTGTGTGTGTGTGTGTGTGTGTGTGTGTGTGTGTGTGTGTGTGTGTGTGTGTGTGTGTGTGTGTGTGTGTGTGTGTGTGTGTGTGTGTGTGTGTGTGTGTGTGTGTGTGTGTGTGTGTGTGTGTGTGTGTGTGTGTGTGTGTGTGTGTGTGTGTGTGTGTGTGTGTGTGTGTGTGTGTGTGTGTGTGTGTGTGTGTGTGTGTGTGTGTGTGTGTGTGTGTGTGTGTGTGTGTGTGTGTGTGTGTGTGTGTGTGTGTGTGTGTGTGTGTGTGTGTGTGTGTGTGTGTGTGTGTGTGTGTGTGTGTGTGTGTGTGTGTGTGTGTGTGTGTGTGTGTGTGTGTGTGTGTGTGTGTGTGTGTGTGTGTGTGTGTGTGTGTGTGTGTGTGTGTGTGTGTGTGTGTGTGTGTGTGTGTGTGTGTGTGTGTGTGTGTGTGTGTGTGTGTGTGTGTGTGTGTGTGTGTGTGTGTGTGTGTGTGTGTGTGTGTGTGTGTGTGTGTGTGTGTGTGTGTGTGTGTGTGTGTGTGTGTGTGTGTGTGTGTGTGTGTGTGTGTGTGTGTGTGTGTGTGTGTGTGTGTGTGTGTGTGTGTGTGTGTGTGTGTGTGTGTGTGTGTGTGTGTGTGTGTGTGTGTGTGTGTGTGTGTGTGTGTGTGTGTGTGTGTGTGTGTGTGTGTGTGTGTGTGTGTGTGTGTGTGTGTGTGTGTGTGTGTGTGTGTGTGTGTGTGTGTGTGTGTGTGTGTGTGTGTGTGTGTGTGTGTGTGTGTGTGTGTGTGTGTGTGTGTGTGTGTGTGTGTGTGTGTGTGTGTGTGTGTGTGTGTGTGTGTGTGTGTGTGTGTGTGTGTGTGTGTGTGTGTGTGTGTGTGTGTGTGTGTGTGTGTGTGTGTGTGTGTGTGTGTGTGTGTGTGTGTGTGTGTGTGTGTGTGTGTGTGTGTGTGTGTGTGTGTGTGTGTGTGTGTGTGTGTGTGTGTGTGTGTGTGTGTGTGTGTGTGTGTGTGTGTGTGTGTGTGTGTGTGTGTGTGTGTGTGTGTGTGTGTGTGTGTGTGTGTGTGTGTGTGTGTGTGTGTGTGTGTGTGTGTGTGTGTGTGTGTGTGTGTGTGTGTGTGTGTGTGTGTGTGTGTGTGTGTGTGTGTGTGTGTGTGTGTGTGTGTGTGTGTGTGTGTGTGTGTGTGTGTGTGTGTGTGTGTGTGTGTGTGTGTGTGTGTGTGTGTGTGTGTGTGTGTGTGTGTGTGTGTGTGTGTGTGTGTGTGTGTGTGTGTGTGTGTGTGTTGATTAACAAACTCATATAAATTGAATTACTCGCGGCTTTGATATTTATAATTCAATAATTATACATACAAGCTCGCATTAAATTGAACCGGGACAGGAATTATTCCTATAGTCTTTTATACAGACTGAAAGGAATAATACAAGAGTACTATTAGAGCTAGGATTTATAAGAGAGTACTTTGAAATACTGAAAGATTTACATACGATCGAAGCGGAAAGCAATAACGCTACTGGAATACAGAACTTTCAAGTACAGCAATTTGCATTTATTATTCTTGAGGAAAATACTTTGTAAACTTTTATAATTTATCAAAACAAATTTAAAAAAAAGAAAAAAAAAAAATGTCCCTTAAGAAGCTGGTGGGTGCACTGGCCGGAATCCTTAGGGTCGCCGCAGTTCCACCAACTTCTCCCTAATTTAATGTCTTTTTTACTGTTAAGTCCTTCTTGGGCGAATGGACTCAGCCCTTTTTTGTGCGGTTCTTTACGGCCCTTCTTCTGCCAGACCTAGGACTCCCTCAAGTACGCATTAACGCCCCTTCCAGCTTTACTACAGCTTCGTAAGGGCTCCTTCTATTCCTGATCTCTTAATGATTTATTTAAATTGTGGGACGATAAGGCCTTTTTTTTGTAAATTTAAAATTATTGAAGCAAATATCTAATAATTGGCTGTTTCTCTCTTTTTCTCTTTTCTAAACACAGAAAAGAATTGTATTACTGCTGTAAAGGAAAAAAAAAAAAAAACCAAAATATTTAGCAAAAATAAATGCTTAACTACCATATTTTTAATATTTTTCATTTTAAAAACACTTGAATACTCCTTGAATACATCATCATAGAGAAAATTGATAGTACGACTTAATGAAAAATAAATCAATAGAAAAATAGATAATTGAAATAAAATGAATATCATTAAAAGGCTTTAAAGCAAAAATAAATTAATACAAATAATACATTTGTATATATACGTACATTAGTCACAAGTTAATTTAGTCAACTGCTCTTCTTTGAGCATTCTCTGCAAAATATTCTTACTTTTTAATATAAGATTAAATCTAAAGATTTAACTATCTCCAAACCTTAAAAATCATGCATTTATATGTTGTGTGTGTATATAAAAATTTTTTTTGTTATAGGCTTTATAACTTTAACTATTTTGCATTTAACAAAAGTTAGGAAAATGATTTAAGAATAGATCATGACTTTATACTGAATGAAACAATGATTTTCAGAATTTATAAGTAATTCCTGAAGCTCGCAAATACGAATAAACAGTAGAGTCTTATGTAATATGACATAGTATTCATAAGAATGGACAATATTGCTATCGACAATAGTTATGGTGTAGTGAGAGTCTAGACTCGATCCCTAGACCAAAGAGATTTGTAACTTTCTCTTTGGGGCTACACAAAAGGAAATTGCCACTCGCCGCCAAATAACGCTTCGAAATAATGTATTGATCAAGTAAATTCCGATAGATTTCGTGAATCGTGATCTACTGCCTTTCGAAAAGGTTATTGTGATGTCTTCTCAACCGTTCGGGTCCGGAAAGCATCAAAGTTCAAAATAAATTTAAGGTTATCAAATACCATTTACAGAAAAAAAAAATTACTTAATAAGAACATATCTTTTCGAAACAGAATGACATAAGAAAAGGCCGATGGTTTTCATTTTACAGAGTCATACTTCTTCTTGAGTTATCCTGATTTGAAAATACTTGGTGGTCTCAAATTGGGGATATCTGTTTCTTTCTTGTAGAATAAATTTTATTCATGTCCTTATTTTCATTACGAATTTTAAAAAATATGCGCTTTATACTTAATAAATAAAGCAAAAGTCTTAAAAGACATAAGTCCATTATATAGAAGAAGAATTTCTTTTATATTGGCCTTATAATAAAATGATTTGCCAATAAATTTACCTATTATATAATCAAGTTGGACACCTAAGTCTTTAAAAATAATCTAAAGTTGTCATTATACCTATAAGGCCTATGGTATATTATATTTGCAATAGAATATTTTTAATCTTTCAAAAAATGTATTAACAATTAATTACAAATCATAATAAGTGGTACCTCAGCCGGGTGGTGTAGAGAGTTATTTTTCTGTCTCCGGGTACGATTGAAATTAATTATGAAATGTGGGATTCCAAATAATTACCAAAATTAACCTCATGCTTTGAATATTAGTTAGTGGGCCCTTTGTCAAACGAGAGTCTAATAAATAGCTAGCAATTTTAGCTCCGCCGATTATAAGAAGATATATTCGTCATATTTAGCGGTCAGACTCGGATAGAAGTGAAGTGCGGATAGAATCTCAGCTCACTCGATGGTGCAGTTGGTTAGCGCACCCGCCCGGATAGTGGGGAAGCCGGGTTCGAACCTCGGTTCAGGTAGAGAGTTGGTCCCTGTATGATTCAAATTAATAATTAACTACAACTTTGCACTTGGAATATTTCCCAAAAATCTGGCCTGAGAAGAGAAAGAGGGATATATCCAATTGAAAGAAATTGAGAAATAAAATTCTTATATTTCATTAAATAATAAATTTGTTGCTATTATAATAAGAATGAAAATGTTCATAATAATGATGTAGATAATGATAAGAGAAATAATATGAAGAGCTAATAAAGTTTTTATATCCGCACAATAATGAAATATAAAATTTTTGATAATACAGCTTACAAATAGTATAAACATTTATAGTTTGCCTTTATTTTATTTTAATTCAGTTAAGCATTGTAATTATTGCAAAGGTAAAGATAAATCAATTAATTAAAATGTTAATTAGAAAATGAACTTCTAATGAAATATAAGTTATCTAAATATTAATACAATATATAAAGAACATAGTTCTTATATTATATTCTTATATTTGTGATCTTATATCTGGCCTGGGAAGTAATCTTTCCTTCAACGCTAGAACCCATTATTATAGTTCAAAATATATCGATAAGTCATTACTTATATATATAAGACTATGTCCAAATGCATTTATTGAATTTCACGTCCTTTTGATTAGACATTATTACATCAAGTGTTCATCCACAAACGTCAATTGAGCCTAACAGACCTTCAGCCACAAAGCGACACTTTTCAAAAATAAAAGTATAATTCAACAATAAATTGGTCAAGTTAGTACTACTAAATAGAATTAATGCCTACTTCTAATGATTTCTCATATTTCTTCTAAAAGAAGTTACCTGGCCATCACATTATGAAATCATACAGATTTTAGTGCGCATATGTACTGTTATTGATATAATACTTGGCATAAAAATAAATAAAGTTAATTTATTACCCTAAAACTTAACAATTTAATAATTCACAATTAAACCTACAGATAAATAATCATACTGCTAATAACAAGTGTATATACAGGTAACAAGTAAAATAATACCCTAACTATCTAAGAAACAAATAAAAACAAAGATGAATTACTTGTAGCTAATTACAAAATGTACGAATAAATTAGAAATGCTTATTTACAAAGAGAGCTGAGAACAACTTGCTAAATTGTCAACAAATGATCTGATCTCACTAGTTACTGTCAATCAAATGTGCACTTTCAGTGACTCGGTATTGGCCACTGACTGAAGGGCTGCTGACGAACCACCTTTATAACTGCATGGAAATGCCTAGGCGATTCTGGACTTCTTAGAAAATAGGATTTCTTGGTTTTTGTGGAAGATGTGTCATCTGGGAGCAGGTGGCCTTTAAGTGGCCCCTCCCATACAGGCCTGGTCTTCTTATGAGGCAATGACGTGCTTCTCCAGGTTCTCAAAAATCTGCAATAATATTTATATATATGTATGTATGTATCAATATATGCAGGCATACTGTTACATAGATACAATACTAGTAACAGGTCCTTCGAACCGGCCTTTGTAATTAGGAAATTCACTTCTGATGATATTTAACCACAGTACATCATTCGTATATGCGAAATGTGTAATAAACATTTCGTATATCGTATTTTACGATGGAAAAAAAAGACTTTATTCATATGTACTCAGAAATAAACAAAGCTAAATGGGTTTGTTTGGTATACTGAATAAAACTTTTTTATGAAATCCTGTTCGAGAGTAGCCCGAATATCTGCTACATCATCTAAAAGTAGCTCCCATTGGTTTCAGGATGAAAGAGGAATATCTTTTGTGGGTTTGGGCATTGATCGTTCCCCTAACCCCCAAGCCCCCAACCCTTACAGAAGTTGGTTGAGGGCTAAAAGACGGAGGAATCGAAAACCGAAAGCCTGATACCTTTAATTAGCCGTTTGATGATTCAGATTCAAGCTGGACTTTTTTGGAAAAATAAAATTTTCTTCAGTAAGAACAAAAATAAAACACCCCTTCGCTTCAGTAAAAATTAGGTATTTTAAAATACCTAATTAACTCATCTTTTTATTATATNGATGAATAATTATATTTAACTTATACTAGCAAAGAACTTATTTTACTTAAGTAAAAATAAGTGATAAATTTTGGAAGTGATGAAACATTTATTCTTGAATTGAATGATGAAAGAGCACAAACATTGGTTGTGCAGCAGTCTGAATAAGAAAGTTAAGTCCCTTACAATATTTTCTGTACATTTTAAGTAAGAGAATTTCGTTTATAAGTAATATTAACATAGCTGTGTTAGTTAAAGAAAGTTATACCGCAATAAACATACCTAATATAAATGTATAACTTCTGGGTTATCAATAACTTAAGAAGGCGTGACAACATTTGGTCATTAACGCTAGGGGGGATATTATTGGAAGCGGGAAGATATTTTCAAGAAGAATTTCTTAGTCATGGCGAGGAGTATTGTATTGTTAATGCGAATAGTTATTATGTGGATGGACATAGTAATTTCTTTGTGCTTTGAAACTATGAAATTTATACGAAAGAAAAAATTGAGAGAGAATGGAAAAGAAGCATACTGAAAATGCATCTAGATAAGATTTAATAACCTACCCTCATTCAGAAAGTTCATTGCATAGTCAATGACTTCATCGTCATCCAATAGAATTTCGACTAGAGTCCCATTCAAATTATATACATATATTGTTTAATTTTGCTATATGAAAAGTAATATTAAAAAGAGACATCACTCGAAACACAAATGTCATTAGAGATTGATTGTTAACGGAACTCGTATCTCTAAAGACATTTGTGTTTCGAGTGATGTCTTTTTTTAATATAACTTTTGACGAAAACAGAAAATTTTTAAAAGAAGCTTTGTGCTTTCAGGAGACGCTTGGAGAACTCTCGTCAGCAGTAATAAAAATAGTCCCAAGAGCGAAGAACCTTTTTCTCTTTTAATAAGAAAAAAGAAAAAAGACAGAAAAAAAAAGGTCGGAAGAAAAAGGGAGAAGGAGAGTTGGTGGAGAACCGGTTGCCGGCTTGTTACAGTTCCCGAGAGCCGTTCGGTCAATTGGGTTCGTTCACCGACCATTCATCGCTCCTGCCTGCCCACCATTAAGACCGGACCCCGCCGTTCTATTTCCAGGGCGTTGGGACCACGGCCGCAACAGTCACTCATCACCTTCCCTCCAAAGGATTAGCCATTAGGCTATATGTGTGCGTGTGTGTGTTTACATATATAATCCGATTTCAGTGATAGTAATGCAGTGTAGAAAAAAAATAAATAAAAAATTCTGCAATTCATCTTCTTTTTGCAGTTGAATGAGTCCCTTAATGGCTAGAATCAGATGTAGGAGCGAGTAATGTAGAAAGAGAGCAATTTTATATATTGTTAATATCTTCACAAAAATTGTATTATATGTAATAGTTATATTGTGAGAGAAAAAGCAATTTTGTAACTTTATTCCATAGGGAATTATCTCCATCTTGAAGAACTTTTTGCCATATCTATTTATATTTATTTATCTCTGGATAAATTTTTAAATTTTTTCCTTTAATTTCCTTATGCCAAGAAAAGGTTAGCTATAAGTTAATGGAACCATCATAATCCTGGCGTGTAATTGACTTCTTCAGCTGCAGAATTTCGTCAAAGAATGAAAAAGGACATCCAGTCTGAAAGTTCGAAATTGCCTGAGGACTATAATTGGTTTGCACTTCAAAAGCGGAAAATAGAGAATTAAATTTCCTATAAAAAAGTTGAACACATACAAAAGAGGATCAACTTCATTTAAATCAATTCGTAAAAGCCATTTAGAAGTTTGATTGCTTTTCAAAGAGAGTTAATAGAACAGGTTGGACGATCTTTGGGGGGGCTAGTCTTGGAAGCAGTTCAATCTGAGAACCATCAATCTGGTCGGCCGACATTGTCTGAACAGCTGGCGACAATCTGCCAAGTGGACAGCTTCCATGTCCTTCGACTACATTACCGGATCTCCCCGCTGCTCCAGACGACTGCTCCTTACTCCTTGTGTAGGTTCTGCATTGATGATCGAGGCAAATACAGCTTCTCCATGCCAAAGAAGCCTCGATCATCAATGCAGAACCCTGTAATAGACTGCATGAAGAGGCTCGTCAAACCGAAAATAACTGAAATGTATTACTGCATTTGAATGACTTTCGTTGAGTGGAAATAAATACAATTAGAGAAATTTATTTAACCTCAGCGAATAAGGCTGGTTATTCTTTAATGCCATTGAATGAGCTGAAGTAAAGGTTTTTTAGTGCAGTCCTTAGAATAGTCAGTCTTTTGGAAATTAAAAGAGGGTGAAATTTTAGAAATCTAAATAATTTAGTCTTTGAAACAGAGACACTTCAAATTTTATGAATAAAACTTCTTGGATTACAACAATCAGAACTCAAATAATAGTAGCCGTAAGGAAAATAAAGTAAGTTGAGAAAGGGACAATAAAAGAGGGATAGAAAACAAAGAGAGGGAGGTAGATCTAGCTTATGCACACCACCAGATTTCGGACTGCCATTAATTTGAGAAGGCAAATGTTGGCTGGAGAGTACTGATTGGTTGAATGGCTTCCAACTAGTCTCTATATGCTGGTAGAATACAAGGATATGAGCGAAGCATCAAGAAGATTCAGCAAGAGAGTTTCTCCGCAGAAGAAGTGACGGGGTGGAATAGGAACTTCCAGATGACCAGTTGTATGCAACCAGCCAGCCAGAGATGCATGCTCCCCACATAACAGTTTGACCTCAAAGGTAATGCATTTTCATGCCTAATGTGGTTTCAACATGCACGACGGTCCTTCAGAGGGGCTTCGTGTTTCCCATGATGGGTGGACAGGTCTTTGAGATCCTTTATCAAAATTTAAATTCAAGCTTAGGTAAAGAAGGGGGGAAAAAGAAGAAGAACAGAGAGTTAGATAGATAGAGAGCTTTTATATTTTTTAAAAAGCTTCTCAAATGTCAAGTAAGCTCATTTAGCAATTGGGCATGAAATATTATAAATTCCATCTAAATCTGTATTATCTAATGCCTCTCCCAAACCAACTGTAAATTATTGGAATTTTAAGGCCTCTTATGTAGAATGTTTTACATTATTCCAAAACCTTATATTGCCATGGAGAGGAATATGTTTCTGAATTAAATAGATGAATAATTATATTTAACTTATACTAGCAAAGAACTTATTTTACTTAAGTAAAAATAAGTGATAAATTTTGGAAGTGATGAAACATTTATTCTTGAATTGAATGATGAAAGAGCACAAACATTGGTTGTGCAGCAGTCTGAATAAGAAAGTTAAGTCCCTTACAATATTTTCTGTACATTTTAAGTAAGAGAATTTCGTTTATAAGTAATATTAACATAGCTGTGTTAGTTAAAGAAAGTTATACCGCAATAAACATACCTAATATAAATGTATAACTTCTGGGTTATCAATAACTTAAGAAGGCGTGACAACATTTGGTCATTAACGCTAGGGGGGATATTATTGGAAGCGGGAAGATATTTTCAAGAAGAATTTCTTAGTCATGGCGAGGAGTATTGTATTGTTAATGCGAATAGTTATTATGTGGATGGACATAGTAATTTCTTTGTGCTTTGAAACTATGAAATTTATACGAAAGAAAAAATTGAGAGAGAATGGAAAAGAAGCATACTGAAAATGCATCTAGATAAGATTTAATAACCTACCCTCATTCAGAAAGTTCATTGCATAGTCAATGACTTCATCGTCATCCAATAGAATTTCGACTAGAGTCCCATTCAAATTATATACATATATTGTTTAATTTTGCTATATGAAAAGTAATATTAAAAAGAGACATCACTCGAAACACAAATGTCATTAGAGATTGATTGTTAACGGAACTCGTATCTCTAAAGACATTTGTGTTTCGAGTGATGTCTTTTTTTAATATAACTTTTGACGAAAACAGAAAATTTTTAAAAGAAGCTTTGTGCTTTCAGGAGACGCTTGGAGAACTCTCGTCAGCAGTAATAAAAATAGTCCCAAGAGCGAAGAACCTTTTTCTCTTTTAATAAGAAAAAAGAAAAAAGACAGAAAAAAAAAGGTCGGAAGAAAAAGGGAGAAGGAGAGTTGGTGGAGAACCGGTTGCCGGCTTGTTACAGTTCCCGAGAGCCGTTCGGTCAATTGGGTTCGTTCACCGACCATTCATCGCTCCTGCCTGCCCACCATTAAGACCGGACCCCGCCGTTCTATTTCCAGGGCGTTGGGACCACGGACGCAACANAGGCATTAAGGCCCAGGAGGTCGCTAGGCCATCTCCGTTTTAGTTGCCGGGGAGAATTGTAATGATTGTAGACCGACGACAGGGATTGGGCATATGGATTGGGATGAAATTGGAGTTTACTATGGAAGAGCTTAAAGCGGGTGGAGATAAGATCTTTGACAAAAAGAATATTAAAGTCGTGATGAAGGGTAGAGTTGGACACATAATATGGATCGTTAGCAATTATTCTGAGAATTTTGGAATGAAAGTATTGCATTCGTTGGATATTAGAAGGCTTAGCGGCACCCCACAGTTCTGCACCGTAGGTCCAGATTGGTCGTATTATGGTCTTGTAGATGGTCAGTTTATTCTCCAATGTGAGCTGTGAGCGCCTATTTATAAGGCTGTATAAGAGTCCGTGGCGTCTGTTGAGTTCTTGTCGCTTGATTTTAGAATGTTCATTCCAGACAAGAAAGTAAGTAACTTTTAGGGTTTAAAAAAGACTCTCCCTAAATGGTTTTATAAACAGGTTCTACTTTTTAATTTTTCCATTCTTAGCCTTCTTCTGTTATTTTTAATTGTCCTCTGCTCTTTTAGTAACACCCACTGGTGATTATACATTTTAAGGTTGGAAAGAAAACATTTCAAAAAGTATAATGTATTACTTTTACAAAAAATATTTTCATTTTAAAAAGTTAGCATTTATTAACCAAATACACTTGATAAGATATATCTATGTACCTTCATTACTACTTAAATTATATAATTACCTTCATTTATAATGAAACACACCCATCTTTCTGGAAGGGTTACGTTCCTCTGCCTATGAAAATGAGGAGGTTGGAATCAAAGAAACTTGAAATGGCATTTTCAACTTTACTTTTTTCCTTGAAGGAAAGGTTTAATGGGATTGGAAGAGATGATGGAAATTCTCCTTCGGCCAAAATACAACCCTGTTATTAACCCTTCTGATTAGTATCTCATTCACTCCCTTCGGCGCTTTCTTTATGGAAAAACATTTAAAGGAAAATGTAAAACTGAATGTACTACGTGGCTGATTCAAATATAACCCGCAATTTTTGAATAGTCGAGCGAAAAATTTTGTGTCGAAAACGTGGCTGCATTAGATATTTACTGGTTGGTCTGTTATGAAATGTGAAAAACAGTTGAAATTGTAGCTCTGAAATTTGTGTAACACAATTTTGTTTTTTGAAAAATTTGAACCTCCACTTCTCGGCTTTTACTGAAAGCGGAACACCATTCACACCCTTGGGTCTTAAGAGAGGTACACATCCCCGAATCCCTCGATGATTTTCCATAAATTTCCCGGGTTTTTACATTATCTTTAACTAAAAATCGTATAATGATGTTTTGCACAACAGAAAATGCCACATCATTTTCACTCATGGTTACAATTACACTCAAAAGTGAGGTTATGCTATTCCAACTGTTTTCCACGTTTCATAACACACTAGTTCAGCATATCTAGTACGGCCACTTTTTCGACACTACATTTTTCGCACGTCTTTTCAAATTATCTGGGTTATATTTGAACAATCCTCGTTTTTTTTTTTTTTTTTTTTTTTTTTAGGTATGCAGGAAATCTAAACGTGATTTTACAATAAAAGAAGGTAGAGAGTTGAGTTGACGTATTTAGTNAGACTTACTGACCACTACATCGGCTCCATTTGGTGCGAAGTATTATCTACGACTAGATAGGTACATGGACTGATTACAGTACTAATGGAGACACTTAATTGGTATCACACATGTGATCACTAAGAATTATTGAGGTTTTTTGTAGTCATAGCAGTCAGACTTACTGACCACTACATCGGCTCCATTTGGTGCGAAGTATTATCTACGACTAGATAGGTACATGGACTGATTACAGTACTAATGGAGACACTTAATTGGTATCACACATGTGATCACTAAGAATTATTGAGGTTTTTTGTAGTCATAGCAGTCAGACTTACTGACCACTACATCGGCTCCATTTGGTGCGAAGTATTATCTACGACTAGATAGGTACATGGACTGATTACAGTACTAATGGAGACACTTAATTGGTATCACACATGTGATCACTAAGAATTATTGAGGTTTTTTGTAGTCATAGCAGTCAGACTTACTGACCACTACATCGGCTCCATTTGGTGCGAAGTATTATCTACGACTAGATAGGTACATGGACTGATTACAGTACTAATGGAGACACTTAATTGGTATCACACATGTGATCACTAAGAATTATTGAGGTTTTTTGTAGTCATAGCAGTCAGACTTACTGACCACTACATCGGCTCCATTTGGTGCGAAGTATTATCTACGACTAGATAGGTACATGGACTGATTACAGTACTAATGGAGACACTTAATTGGTATCACACATGTGATCACTAAGAATTATTGAGGTTTTTTGTAGTCATAGCAGTCAGACTTACTGACCACTACATCGGCTCCATTTGGTGCGAAGTATTATCTACGACTAGATAGGTACATGGACTGATTACAGTACTAATGGAGACACTTAATTGGTATCACACATGTGATCACTAAGAATTATTGAGGTTTTTTGTAGTCATAGCAGTCAGACTTACTGACCACTACATCGGCTCCATTTGGTGCGAAGTATTATCTACGACTAGATAGGTACATGGACTGATTACAGTACTAATGGAGACACTTAATTGGTATCACACATGTGATCACTAAGAATTATTGAGGTTTTTTGTAGTCATAGCAGTCAGACTTACTGACCACTACATCGGCTCCATTTGGTGCGAAGTATTATCTACGACTAGATAGGTACATGGACTGATTACAGTACTAATGGAGACACTTAATTGGTATCACACATGTGATCACTAAGAATTATTGAGGTTTTTTGTAGTCATAGCAGTCAGACTTACTGACCACTACATCGGCTCCATTTGGTGCGAAGTATTATCTACGACTAGATAGGTACATGGACTGATTACAGTACTAATGGAGACACTTAATTGGTATCACACATGTGATCACTAAGAATTATTGAGGTTTTTTGTAGTCATAGCAGTCAGACTTACTGACCACTACATCGGCTCCATTTGGTGCGAAGTATTATCTACGACTAGATAGGTACATGGACTGATTACAGTACTAATGGAGACACTTAATTGGTATCACACATGTGATCACTAAGAATTATTGAGGTTTTTTGTAGTCATAGCAGTCAGACTTACTGACCACTACATCGGCTCCATTTGGTGCGAAGTAATACTCCAAAGCCGACGAAAGACAGACCGTCTTCAGTCTCTAGAATGGAGACCCATTTAGTTGGAACATTTATTTTTGTATTGGCGTAAGGGTGTTTTTAAAATTATGATATATGCATACTTTTCCAGAATTTTCATATAATAACCTTATTAAAAAATTGCACTAATTCATTTCAAATCGAATGATTTTAAAGATCATTAACTGACATGCGGCTTTCCAATCTGAGATTATCTTATATATTATAAATCTAATTTATAATTTTATTAAAAATACATACAAACACACATAGTATCAGACCTGTATGGCAAGGGAACAATTAAAGGATGACCCCTGTTCCTGTGGTCAGAGAAGAGAAAATCTTAATTGGAAATCAGATGAGAATCTTCTAGACCCTTCGCAACACTTCCACGAAGTTATAAAAGTTGCTTACCAGCGGCTCCCCGAGTCATTTATAAGTTTGTCTCTGTGGCTTTTACAGTGCTGGCGACAGCGAAGTGATAAGTTATAAATGACAGTGATCTTGAGACCTCATAGTAAATAAGCACATTTAATTTATTTGTATATATTATTAATATTATATATTAATTTGTTATTAGCTGTAAGTAATTTTTTGTTTTCTATTTATTTATTTGTTAGTCATTAAGAGCAGTAGTTGCAGTGGGTTATGTTGTAATTAGTAGGTGTAATTATTTGTGAAAATAAATTAACTTTAATGCATCTCATTGTTCTTAATTATTAGTGACCCATAGCCCGTAACAATATATTCGTTCAGCAATGTAATATTTGTTTTTTCATAAAATTATAAAATTTCAAAATTTTAGAAGCAATATATGATTTTAGAAATTGGCAAATAGACTATTTAAAAGGTAATAGGTATTATCAGCTGTTGGAATACTAGGGCAGTAGTTTTTTTTAAGTGTGAGCCTCCCTTTTAATAAATGACAGTGATTAACCACTTAAAGTCATGGAGGGAGGGGCTTTATGTAGGTTGCCACCCCATTCTAAACGTCCGTAGTTTAGGAAAAGCTTTTATTTTTCGAAAAAAAAATCGGCCTGGGCGGGATTTGAACCCAAAGCGACAGGATTGCTAGATCCGAATGGATCTCATGAGATACCATGGCGCCCCAAAAGTAAAGTAAGGAGTCCATGTTTGTTGCTACCGAAATTCGGGACTATCATATACAGAGCCTCTTATTACTCTCAGCATAGTTTTTTTTCTCTCCTTCCATCTAACTCTCCTACTAAAAGATCTGGGGCGCCCTTCTAGGTAAGGAAGTGGTGGAGGTGTAGGGATAGTAATTGATGTGATACGTTGTAAGGCTGTTGGAGATCTAGGGCAGTAGTTTATTTATTAATTTTTTTTAGTGTTAGCCTGCGATTTAACCACTAAAGGTCATGGAGGGTGGGGCTATCTCTAAATATCCATTGGTCAGGACAAGATGGACTGTGAAGAAGAGGTTGAGAGAGCAGGCAGACGGTAACTGGAAAGGAGCTTAGCCCGAGTCTTGTGAAGTTCGGTCAGACAGTGCCGGCACTCACCGCGAAGTTTATCTGGAGTCTGGTGGACGTGTCAGAGATTCCTTCGAGATCAAAAGTCCGCGGACGGCAACGCTTAGAGCGAGGCACTGAACGGTGCAGGGGCAGGAGAAGCCATGTTCAGACCCAGCACTTGGTATCAACACATAAGAGTGGGCGCTACAAAGTGTCAGTGGCTCTTTGAGAATATTAAAATTAGTGAGGTGATTCTCATAACAAATTTTTTTTTTATCTCAACTTCTAAACACAAAAAATGATCGTCACTAATTTATATTCATATATAATCCTAATGCTATTTAGCATAGAGCTTTTAAAGTCAAAGCGAAAGGGAAGGCTCATTATTGAGCAGAATCGGAAAAATAGGGGAAGAGGATTACCTGCTATGTCAAGTGCGAGTGAATGATGTTTTTTTTTATGTAGCAGTCACATTATTTAGTTTAATGCATTGAAACTGAACCCATATTTGTTTATTGTTAAAATATATATTTATTTCTTTAAGATTAAGGAATCTTTTTAAAAAAAATGAAAAACGAATGTTTATGAATTGGGAGATTGACAAATGCGTTTACTTTACGCTACTCCTGCGTGATGAAGGCAATAAATAGGAATATTTAAAAAAAAATTACATCTATAAATGAAGAACATTATTAATTTTTTTTTATTATATTCAAATTAGAATTCATTAACAAGATCTTGATACTACCTCTCATTCATGAATTGCAACTATACAATACATTCCAATGTAATTAATGAATACCTGGTTTTGTCTCTACCACTAGGGGGATTTCCGCTGTTTAAGGTTTAAAAAATTTTTATTTGTGTTAAAAAAGTTTTAATCTCTAGAGATCATATAACATATTAAACTTAAAAGGAAGATTATTGAAGTTTTATGTAATCAACTGCTTTTAAGCCTAAACTAATATCGAGCAGGGCAATAACTTTAAATGAAGGAATTTGAATGAACTCATTAACGTATTAATCTCTTTTAATCTGAATATTTACATTAATATGCAATTTGATACATTTTGCTGATTATTAATCATTGCTAATAAATTGTAGGTAACATATTGAAACTATTGAAATAATTGAAAGTGTATTAAGTACCATTGTATTAAATATTATAATTAATCTGTTAATTTTTGATAGCTGTTATTTATCATGAAACATAATGTCATTTTTAATTATTTTGTAGAGCTTGAAAATAGTTAGCCAAAACGTACCAGTAATAATTATTTGCTTATGTTACTGTACTTACAAAGTTTGTACGGAATAGGTTACGAATATTATTTTTTTTGTGGTATTTAATCCCACGTAATAATAAAATTTAATAAAAAACNAAAATTTAAAAGTAAATAACGAGAGTCATTTAAACAGCTTGACAATGTCAGCTCCTCCGAGCATAAGACGATATATTCGTCGGCCTCGGAGGTTAGATTCTCGACACTAGTGCTGGGAATTTAATTACTTATCCGACTTGTCTCGGTAGCTTAAATGGAAAATGCACCGGCCCGGATAGCAGGAGATCTAGGTTCGAGTCCTGGCTGTGACAATTAGATTTTTTATTCTGTTCCCTTGCACTAAAAATTAGTTATAGGTTATGTTCTTGTTCGAGAGTTGTGTTGATGTTCTTTAGGGGAAGAGTTTAAATTACAAAATAAAGGTTTTATTTTTATAGCAACACTGCTAATAATTGTAACTTATATTTCATAAAAACATTGCTAATAATTATAGTTAACTTATTTAAATGTTATTATCAATTATAATAAATTTTATAATTAATTAGTAAATAGCCAAATATTTAAATGTCAGTTAACCAATATGTAGCTAAGTAAATACCCATTTTATTCCACATTTAAATGTTGAATCCAAATCCTTGCCTTTAAATTGCTAAAAATTAGGTTCAGTTTGAATTCAAATGATGTCCAATGGATCCTAAAAATCTTGATAAAAAAATTATCAATCATAAAAAATTAAACAATTAATGACTTAATTAGTTGGCTATATGTAAATTAAAAAAAAAATTAATTTATGTACCAAATTATTGTACACAAAATATTTATTACTGTAACTGAGGGTTTGTGAATAAAGGAAAGAAAAAATCGTCCAAAATTAACGGTAAACTCCCACTTCTAATTATACGGCTTGAAGGATTATTAATAATATTTAATTTAGTTTAAATTATTTATGTCTACACTGGTGCCCTTCAGTAGATGTTTTCAATAAAAAGCGTTTTAAAATAATTCTTAGAATACCGTATTAAATAAAAAAGTTATAAAGAGAAAGCCAATCATTTAGGTGAGTTTAAACTTTATTGTAATATTTTTTTATCTATATTTGATATTTTCAGATAAAAATACTCTTTTACGGAATACAAATTATGTAAGTTATGTTTGTTGACTTCTAGGCTCATCACGAAGAGTTATAGTAAAGTCTAAAAGTTCCTGAAACAATTTCTCTGAATCTTGGAATCAGGAACTTTTTGCCATCTTGATCTCTTGCCAAACACAGTATATCCGTACTCTATTTGGCAGGAGATCGGTAGAACATAGGGGTAATGATAAAGTGTTGAACCAGCAAGTCCGTAGAAGGAGTTCGGATCATCAGCAAATAGTTAAAGGAAGGTTATATGCTTACACGGCGTCCAGGGTTCTAGTTGTGAATGGGAATGGAAGTGAAAGGTTTAGAGCTTTACTAAATGGAGGCAGTTTTTATGAATGAATTACCTGGCTGATAGAAAGATGTCTGGGAAGACCTTATCGCAGAAGGGCGTCTAGATGACAGTTCCCCAGGAGGAAGTGCGGGGTCGGCTGAAGGCATGAGAGATGCCATGAGCTCCTCTCTGAGGCCCCAGGAACGGAAAACCCATTAGAGAGCCGCACCTCAGGATCTCTTTCCTCTAAGTGACGTCATCAGGGAAACACTTAGGGCAGACATTTGTTCCCCTAGGCCCAACCTCCTGCCTGCGTCCTTCCCTTTCAAAACTAACCCTTACCCGCTAACTCTGCATACACATCTAATCTACTGTTTTACTTTGACTCTCACTTTTAGCGGATTTCCCAGAGAGAAGCGACTTTTGAAAAATTTCAACTAATATTCGTTGATACTTCATTGGATATACATAAAATTAAATCCGCAAAAATATATGTCTGTGTCTATATGTAAATATTCGCTCTAGGGTCCGCAATTTAATAAATAATGGCACCAAATTCATGGAAAAACTTTTAATGAGTTGGTTATTGACTGAAATCTCGTCGAGGAAAGGAGAGAATTCTAATATGTTGGTAATTACTGATAAGAAAAAAAATGTTTATAGAGAACAAAATATGTTTAACATATGATTTTAAAACATTGATCAATAATGTTCAGATTATGAAAGACATTTAAGACAGTAATTTTGAGTGTTCGGAGGGACCTCTTATTTTTAAAATATAGAAATTAAATTCAGTATTTAGTTCTTAAATTTCAACCCTTTAAAATTATACATATTGATCTAAAAGGTTATTTTCACTGCCAATGAATATAGAACTGTCATACCTTCCATTGTCCGTCTTCATTGGTTTCTGCAAACCATCTTCTGTTGGCGAGCGCTTTCGGACATTGTCCATCTTCTGTTGGCGAGCGCTTTCGGACATTGTCCATCTTCTTGGCCGAATACATGTGTACACTGTCACTGTCTGTATTCAACTGTATTCAAGGCAGTGACTGTGACTAATGAAGACGGTTAATGGAAGGTATGATAATTATACATATTAGTTAAAATCGGATGAGAGAAGAGGTGGTTTAGAAGGAGACTAAGATTTATAATCATAGTATCTGATATATTATTATATATAAATATATTTGAACAACGTAAAGCTGTAAAAACCAAAAAAGATGTAATATATATATGTATATATGTTTAATGCATTGAAACTGAACCCATATTTGTTTATTGATAA
>KZ807545.1:298783-316231 GCA_000696205.2 Oncopeltus fasciatus | reverse complement strand
ATCATATATATATATATACATATATTTGCCTAAAGTTCTCGTTCTAAGGTATTTCTGCTAATTTTAAGGTATGAACGGTTTTTCCACCCCAATCTTCTAGATCAGCATGGAGCAAACTTTAGTAGACAAACATTAAACTTTTAAATTAAATTTCGTCATTTACTCCAACTCATGCTCATCAATAATGAGGAAATCTTCTTAGATTAGGCTGACGGACTTTCCTACTCATGCTTAGCACATTCATGGGAAAAATCAATATCCTTGTTCACTTTCAAGGACTCAAATGTAATTTGACAAAAGTGTTTAGCTGCCAACTGTAGTGCCAACAACTCACATGAAAAATTGTAAACATTTTTGGTTATATTTTATGGCAAAAATAAATTGCAGAATTAATTTTAGAAAGGCCAATAGACGAAACTTACTCTGATTCAACAAGAAATGGAAAGGGAGCCAGAAAAAAAAATCTTACTACCTCAGCCGGTACTCGAACCCGGGTCTCCTGCTCCGTAAAGCAGGAGACCCGGGTTCGAGTCCTGGCTGAGGTAGTAAGATTTTTTTTTGGCTCCCTTTGAATTTCTTGTATAAAATATAACATGGGATTACGTAGCACAACTAATATCATTATTTACTCTGATTCATTTATTTCGCTTGATTTATCAACAGAGAATCGTGAGCAGCAGTAGCCGCAATTTTCTCAGGATCGTAGTTATTGTTTACTTGTACTTCAACTCTCAGTGTCACGTTAACTCGTTTTCCGTTGTTTTCATCCCCTAAACAGAGAAACAAGTGAGCATCTGACTCGGGGAGATGTGTATAGTAAGCAGATTTCCCACCTTTCGTCAGGAATTCAAATGGCCACAAGCTCCCAAAATAGCAGTGAGAGTGGAAGATTCCCTGAGGTTCATGTTAAACCAATGTAGAAAGAGATTGGCCAGGAAAGGTGTTCAGCCATTCCTTGTCAATTTTAAAATACATATTTTACAGTAATGTTTGAGACATGAAATATTTTTTTCATAGGAACAATAGTAATAATATTAATATAATTAGGAAGATATTGATGCTTGTATCATTTGGGCACGCCATAATTTGGTTTCCATCAAAATTAGTCTTTTAATAATTTGGATATAATATAGAAAATATAGAATTTAGTTCATATGTTTTAAAAATAGGGAGCCCTAGTAACTCTCGATTAAATTCTTAAACAACTTCCTGAATACGATAATTAATGAGTAGGAATAGAATAAAACAATCTATCTGTCCCAACCAGGACTCGAACCTGGATCTCCTGCTTTCCGGGCCGGTATGCTACCACTTGTACCACCGGGACGAGCTAGATAACTTATTAAATTTGTACCACAATAACGAGAGCCAACCCACGAGAATGGCGAGAACTTCGTCTTGTACTCGAAGGAGCTGGCATTGTCAAGCTATTTGTCGACTCTCGTCATTTACTTTATTTAATTTTTCTTTATAAAATATTTATTTGGTTGTGGTTTATTATCCCACGTAAATTTTAAACATTTAATGAGTGGAAATAGACTAAAATTTTTTTTTATTCTATTACCACTCATTAATTGTTTAAAATTTACGTGGGATAATAAACCAAAACCAAATAAATATTTACTTACTGAATACGATTTATTTTATTTAGAATTTTTGTACTGTGTCAGAAATGCTTTTCATAACAATGAACCGAATCACACTTAATATGAAGTGTGCTTATTCTCCAGTCAGCCCTGAAGAAGTTATCACAGGATGTTCAAAAGCTCGGCAAAAACAACCTTTCGAAATGGTCGAGCCTTTAAAAAAGTAATCTATGAAACAATTTTCTTTAGTCAATTAAATTAATAAATGAATTATGATTATTATAATCTGAGAATACTTGAATTACATCTGATTTAATAATAAAAGAGCATAATTTTATTCACTAGTCGACTCGTATTCTTTCAATGTTTCATGAACAAATCACAAATTTGTGATAGAATCATAGGTCAGCAGGGCGGTAAAGCAATCTGTTCAATGGTGCAGTCTCGGAAAAAAGGTCAGATAAGAAAAAGTCATTTGAGGTTGAAAGCTCCGGACTTTGCTCGTAAGTTAGGCAAAGGAAAGAATTCTTTCGCAACACTGCAGAAGAAACGACAGGCACTAGTCTTCACAGCATGACTCCGAAGGAAATTTAGCCATTCCTGCTTTCCAGATGTCTGAGTGAAATCGCAAAGCTAATGACTAAGCTGAACTGCCGAAGAGGATTTAGCTTGGGACAATATGTTGAAGGGTCTTTCTTCTACAGCAGAGGGGATTGGAAGCCTCTGAGGGGATCTGTGTAAGGTAAGCCCCACTAATAAGCTCGCAGCCTGACTCCGAATGGGGCGCGCTGTACAACACCACAAATTTGCGGCTACCGGAGACAATGCCCAGCCCAGATATGTCATAAGCAACCCTGCAGTCCTGCGCCAACTCCTTGTAGTTCTCGAAACCCACCCCATCCCTCCTCTGCCTGGATTACCCTCCGTATTTATGTACATTTTCCCCTGGGGACTCTCTCATACAGGGGCTTACAGATAGCGAAAGAGAAAGACTCAGTGGCTTTTCAGAATTAAGTAAAGGACATTCTTCTTTTAAATTACCAGTCGGTTTCTATTAAGAAATATTTATTTTCAAATAACGAAAACTACTGTTAATTTTATGATTTTTTTTTAGTATATAGGACTAATTATGAATAATAGGACAAAAAAATTATTTGAAATACTCAACACCAATAATAGAAATAGGAGCCTCAGTTAATATGGCAAGACATATTATATATATATATATATAATATGTCTTGCCATATTAACTGAGGCTCCTATTTCTATTATTGGTGTTGAGTATTTCAAATAATTTTTTTGTCCTATTATTCATAATTAGTCCTATATACTAAAAAAAAATCATAAAATTAACAGTAGTTTTCGTTATTTGAAAATAAATATTTCTTAATAGAAACCGACTGGTAATTTAAAAGAAGAATGTCCTTTACTTAATTCTGAAAAGCCACTGAGTCTTTCTCTTTCGCTATCTGTAAGCCCCTGTATGAGAGAGTCCCCAGGGGAAAATGTACATAAATACGGAGGGTAATCCAGGCAGAGGAGGGATGGGGTGGGTTTCGAGAACTACAAGGAGTTGGCGCAGGACTGCAGGGTTGCTTATGACATATCTGGGCTGGGCATTGTCTCCGGTAGCCGCAAATTTGTGGTGTTGTACAGCGCGCCCCATTCGGAGTCAGGCTGCGAGCTTATTAGTGGGGCTTACCTTACACAGATCCCCTCAGAGGCTTCCAATCCCCTCTGCTGTAGAAGAAAGACCCTTCAACATATTGTCCCAAGCTAAATCCTCTTCGGCAGTTCAGCTTAGTCATTAGCTTTGCGATTTCACTCAGACATCTGGAAAGCAGGAATGGCTAAATTTCCTTCGGAGTCATGCTGTGAAGACTAGTGCCTGTCGTTTCTTCTGCAGTGTTGCGAAAGAATTCTTTCCTTTGCCTAACTTACGAGCAAAGTCCGGAGCTTTCAACCTCAAATGACTTTTTCTTATCTGACCTTTTTTCCGAGACTGCACCATTGAACAGATTGCTTTACCGCCCTGCTGACCTATGATTCCATCACAAATTTGTGATTTGTTCATGAAACATTGAAAGAATACGAGTCGACTAGTGAATAAAATTATGCTCTTTTATTATTAAATCAGATGTAATTCAAGTATTCTCAGATTATAATAATCATAATTCATTTATTAATTTAATTGACTAAAGAAAATTGTTTCATAGATTACTTTTTTAAAGGCTCGACCATTTCGAAAGGTTGTTTTTGCCGAGCTTTTGAACATCCTGTGATAACTTCTTCAGGGCTGACTGGAGAATAAGCACACTTCATATTAAGTGTGATTCGGTTCATTGTTATGAAAAGCATTTCTGACACAGTACAAAAATTCTAAATAAAATAAATCGTATTCAGTAAGTAAATATTTATTTGGTTTTGGTTTATTATCCCACGTAAATTTTAAACAATTAATGAGTGGTAATAGAATAAAAAAAAATTTTAGTCTATTTCCACTCATTAAATGTTTAAAATTTACGTGGGATAATAAACCACAACCAAATAAATATTTTATAAAGAAAAATTAAATAAAGTAAATGACGAGAGTCGACAAATAGCTTGACAATGTCAGCTCNGTGTGTGTGTGTGTGTGTGTGTGTGTGTGTGTGTGTGTGTGTGTGTGTGTGTGTGTGTGTGTGTGTGTGTGTGTGTGTGTGTGTGTGTGTGTGTGTGTGTGTGTGTGTGTGTGTGTGTGTGTGTGTGTGTGTGTGTGTGTGTGTGTGTGTGTGTGTGTGTGTGTGTGTGTGTGTGTGTGTGTGTGTGTGTGTGTGTGTGTGTGTGTGTGTGTGTGTGTGTGTGTGTGTGTGTGTGTGTGTGTGTGTGTGTGTGTGTGTGTGTGTGTGTGTGTGTGTGTGTGTGTGTGTGTGTGTGTGTGTGTGTGTGTGTGTGTGTGTGTGTGTGTGTGTGTGTGTGTGTGTGTGTGTGTGTGTGTGTGTGTGTGTGTGTGTGTGTGTGTGTGTGTGTGTGTGTGTGTGTGTGTGTGTGTGTGTGTGTGTGTGTGTGTGTGTGTGTGTGTGTGTGTGTGTGTGTGTGTGTGTGTGTGTGTGTGTGTGTGTGTGTGTGTGTGTGTGTGTGTGTGTGTGTGTGTGTGTGTGTGTGTGTGTGTGTGTGTGTGTGTGTGTGTGTGTGTGTGTGTGTGTGTGTGTGTGTGTGTGTGTGTGTGTGTGTGTGTGTGTGTGTGTGTGTGTGTGTGTGTGTGTGTGTGTGTGTGTGTGTGTGTGTGTGTGTGTGTGTGTGTGTGTGTGTGTGTGTGTGTGTGTGTGTGTGTGTGTGTGTGTGTGTGTGTGTGTGTGTGTGTGTGTGTGTGTGTGTGTGTGTGTGTGTGTGTGTGTGTGTGTGTGTGTGTGTGTGTGTGTGATTCTGTGTTTGCGCGCGCGTGTGTGTGTGTGTGTGTGTGTGTGTGTGTGTGTGTGTGTGTGTGTGTGTGTGTGTGTGTGTGTGTGTGTGTGTGTGTGTGCGCGTGTGTGTATAACTGATTTATTTTACTCATTATTACGGTAACCTTCCAGATGTTTTACATAAGAATAAAATAATTCAACCTGATCATATGAGCTCTTCTGTAGCCTACATTCTACATCCACAATAACGGTTCAAGCTTCTTCCTAGGTAAATATATAAGTCGGTCGGGAAATCTAGGAAGTCCTGACTCTGTAATATACTACAGCTGTTGAGATAATTAAATTCCTCGCTAGGTAGCGACACCTCCATCCATTACTCCCACCAGCTGGTAGGGGTGAATTTGTCACTCTCTGACCTGCCAGCCTTCTCCCACTTCTCAGCCCTCTTACCCCTCTAACTGAACTGGTTAACCCCGTCCAATGTGCTTTTATTGTATCTTATCTTGTCACGAGTAAAATTTTATTTTAACAAAGTAATTTTCTATTCATGCAATTTGTTACTTTTAAATTAATTAAATATATACAAAATATAAAAGAAAAAATAGGATAAGTAATAGTAATAAAAAATATAAAAATTGGTGCAAACACTCATACCAGGTTCCATTAATTTGTTAAAACATAATATTGCACTGTTCAAGATTTATATTTATTCAACACTCATTAGATATTTAGCATTTATTAAATATTGCATTTTTTAAAAATATTTTAAAAATTAAAACAGTTTACAGAGCATTGCCAATTAACGCCTCTCTTTGGTAGAATAATTACACGCCGAATGAGATTAGCAACATCATCATATGCAATACCTATCCATTGTTGGTCCGCCGCAGATCTCAATTACCGAAATTACAAGAATTTGGGCGGGATGAATACGCTTCAGGTTTCTATCGGAAAATTTTTATAGGAGTCTACATTATTGGATAATGTTCGGTCACTAATCAAGTGGACTAGCAAGTATTTGTCAGAGAGTAAGTCCAATAGCTGTGATGTTAGTATATGGAAACGACAAGGGAGATAAGTACGCAGATGAGAACTCGATCTGCACTATAGGAGTCTACATTATTGGGTACTGTTCGGTCACTAATCAAGTGGACTAGCAAGTACTTGTCAGAGAGTAAGTCCAATAGCTGTGATGTTAGTATCTGGAAACGACAAGGGAGATAAGTTCGCAGATGAGAACTCGATCTGCACTATAGGAGTCTACATTATTGGGTACTGTTCGGTCACTAATCAAGTGGACTAGCAAGTATTTGTCAGAGAGTAAGTCCAATAGCTGTGATGTTAGTATATGGAAACGACAGAGGAGATATTTCGTCCAATTGATTGTATAAATTTCCTTTGAGGGGTTCAGGGAGTTTTCCCCTTCAATCACAATTAAACAAATTTTTCAATTTCCTTGATATTTTACTGATGCACAAAAAACATTTATTATTGCAAAGCTCAAGTTGATTTTCGTGAAACGCCGTAATATTATAAGCCAACATTTACACTTTTGGATTTCAGTTAACCTCATTAATTCATTTAATTTCTACTTTTTATTTAGTCTAATGACTTTTTCCCGATGATCAAAAAATGCTGACTGAATTAAGGAAAGGAAAATTAAAGCACACTCAAAGCTAGTCAATTTTGATAAATAGAGAGTCCATATTTGTTTGTTACATTTAAGAGAAAAAATTCATACACACTGGATCCTGGATATAAATAAGAGGGAATGAGTGAATTTAATTAAAAAGCCGCAGAAATAATGAGTTTAAAATGTGTGAATGCCTTTAGAATATTACTGTGGACTTTGGACTTGGAGGAAAACGTGAAGGAAGGGATTACCCATCGCATCAGCGAATCTCTTAAAAAGCCTTTATAATATAAATGTTGAGGAAAACAAATGTTATAATATTACATTTCACGCTTATTATCTTCTATAATATTTTCCTAACTCAATTAACTAAGTATATATTACGTTTAATACTTAATTTTGGACATCTCCACTAAATCTCATCCGATTTTAACCAAAAATTAATACTTCCAAGAGATTACATAAAAAAGTCTAAATGCGGAATTAAATATATATTTTTGTAACATAATACAGTCGTCCAAATATTCTAAATTACCAAGACTCGAACCTGGATCTCCTGCTATCCGGGCCGGTGCATTTTCCATTTATGCTACCGAGACAAGTCTGATATGTTATTAAATTCCCCGCAATAGTGTCGAGAGTCTAACCTCCGAGACAGACAAATATATCGTCTTATACTTGAAGGAGCTGACATAGTCGAGCTGTTTAAATGACTCGTTATATACTTTTAAATTTTAATTTTATAAATATTATTTTTTGTGGTATTTAATCCCAAGTAAATTTTAACAATTTTTAGTGCAAGGGAACAGAATAAAAATCTAACTGTCTCAGCCAGGACTCGAACCTAGTGCGGGTTAGACTCTCGACACTAGTGCGGAGAATTTAATAACCTAGGAAAACGCACTGGCCCGGATAGCAGGAGATCCAGGTTCGAGTCCTGGCTGGGACAGTTAGATTTTTTATTCTATTCCCTTGCATTAATTGATTTAAATTTACGTCGGATTATAAACCACAAATAAAATTAATATTTATGAATGAAGATAAAAAATAAATAACGAAAGTCGATAAATAGCTCGACAATGTCAGCTCCTTCGAGCTTAAGATGATGTATTCGTTTTTCTCATGGGTTAGGCTCTCACTAGTGTGTTGGGAATTTAATAATTTATCTGTCTCTCCCTGTAGCGTAATTGGATAACGCGCTTGCCAGGATAGCAGATCCAGGTTCGAGCCCTGGCTGGGACAGTTAGATTTTTATTCTATTCCCTTGCATTAATTGATTTAAATTTACGTGGGAATAAAAACCACAAATAAAATTAATATTTATAAATAAAAAAGTGTTTTTCTTCATCAAGGAAAATTTATGAGTGATTACTTAACACCATTAACTTCGTCCATGGTTCATTAGTATAATGAATAGAAATTTTTGCAGGATATAGTTATCTATATATATGTAGATTAAATATGCATAAACTATATAGATTAAATATACATAGAATATGTATTGACAAGAAGGGGTAAAACACCCTTGGCCAGAGAGATCCGGGCTCTTGAGCATGAATCNATATTAGGAAAATGATAATTTAACCCCCCCCCTTCCCCTCACCCTCTCTTGAGCTCATGTCATTGAATCATGCTAATTTATGGTTTATTAAATATGGCGATAACATTGAGGATATAAACGCAATAGCTGTGTTAGATATATGCCAGCATCAGATTAGCTATCTTCCTTATTTCAAATTTGCTACCTCTTTTTACCCGTATTCCTTTCTCAATTTTGTAAAATCAGCAAGACAGTTTACTTTTTTTTTGCCCTATACAATGAAAAAGTATATTAAACTATTTCTTAATTTAAACTTTTGCAAATAAGAGACCAATTTCCGTTTAATGTGTATAATGAACCATTTGGCCGTTATAGGAATTTAAATTTTAATCCCTATATAAACCCATTTACGATTGTTTATTCAATACCTTATGAAATTAAACCTATTAGTCGAGCTGATAAATATTAAGTACTAAGCATAAACTTTTTAAAGCATTTATTCGGAAATTTTATTTATATAGTTTTACATATCTATTCTTTACAGTACCAGAGCTTGAAAATGACCGCTGAAAAATTATATTTCTATAAATTTACATTTATATTTTATGGATAAGTGTACATTATGTATTGTATTTCACTTAGCCATGAAAAACGGATTTAGAAGTTTATTTGTTCATAAATTAGTTAATAAGAAAATTTAATTGTACCCATTACCCTACTTTCGGGAATAATGATAGAAAAATTTCTTTGTGCCAATTAAGGCCATGTAACTTAAAATACACCAGAGCAAGATCAAGGATACTGTAAGTTTAGACACCCTGGGAGTTATAAATTAAAACCTGGAAACTGTCTGTGTGTATATACACAGCTATATACAGCTTTATAGTAAGTATCTGGCATTACTGGAAACTATATATATACAAAACCTAAGGAATGTATATTGCAGATTGATTCAAAATTACTCTAGGAGAAAAAAAAATGCAAATAAATGGCCTTTATATGGCTTATAAACCTCCCAAAATATGAACAACAAAATAATATTTTATCTCCCCTGCAGATCAGTTAAAAATGAAATTTCATGCCTAAATTTAAACAGAAATATATTTTTACATCACATACCAACATTTTGGCACTTTGGGAAAAAGTCTATCTCTAAGAAGCCAATCTTTTTTTAAAACACAAATGTTACAATGGTGAATCTCGTAAAGCTAAGCCGATATAAAATGTTTAAACTTAATTTTTGTTTAGTCATGATTAATGGTAAATTGACGGATTTATACTAGAGTTATTTTATTTAATATTTTTATTTGTATCAGCAATTTTACATTCCAAGTATTTTGATGTTGCAGTAAAACATTTTTGAATAATAAATATTATAAAAATAAAAAACTATTAGCATTAGGATAAAGTATTTATCACAATTATAAAGAATATATAAATATATTGAAAATAATAAAAGTTGGGACGTGTAGAACTTTCTATGTACAGGCTATGAAAGGTCAGCTAGCAAAGAGGAATTTAATAAAAGCTCTTATTAAGAAGCGTAAAAGTCAGACGCAAAAGCTTTTTAAGAAACTCCTAAGGTTAAAAAATAGAAAAATAACTTTAAAAAAATGAAAGTATTTTGTATTTTGGAGCCATGGAATGAAGTAGCTAAGCGAACTTATCTTGTTGAACGTTGATCAGACAACAACCAAGTTAATGCAAATAATTCAAGGGAACTGTCCCAGCCAGGACTCGAACCTGGATCTCCTGCTATCCGGTCAAGCGCTTTATCCAGGAAAGCAGGAGATTGAGGTTCGAGTCCTGGCTGGGACAGTTAGATTTTTTATTCTATTCCCTTGCATTAATTGATTTAAATTTAAGTAGGATTAAAAACAACAAATAAAATTAATATTTATAATTGAAAATGAAAAGTAAATAGCGAGAGTCGATAAATAGCTTGACAATGTCAGCTCCTTCGAGCATAGGACGATGTATTCGTCTGCATCGGAGGTTATACTTTCGACACTAGTGCTGGAAATTTAATAACTTATCTGTCTCTCTCGGTAGCGTAATTGGATAACGCAATTGCCCGGTTTGCAGGACATCCAGGTTCGTGCACTGACTGGGACCGTAAGATTTTTTATTCTATTTCCTTGCATTAATAAAATCCTTCGTATTTCATCCTTCTTCTACATAAAGACACACATTTGGTTTCAGCATGAAGAGCCCAAAAAACCTATAGGGGACTTAGTGGTCTTTCGACCATATGATGGTCTTTTCATTTTTTTTTTTTGTATGCAACATTATATTGTTATTAATGCTTTGGGCATTAATTTATTTTATAGTGTGACAATAATTCCCTTTAAAAAGTTTCTAATTTGAATTTTAAGCATTGAAGGAAGGAAAATTTAATTCAGTTATCATACATTGCTTTTTTTTTAGAACGATGAGGTGCAATCAAAAACAAAGGATTTCATTTTAGACAAAATATTTTGTCAAAACTTTAAAAGTAATATTGGAATATGCTGTTGGGAACATGAGAAGTTAAAAAGAGATGGAACTCCACCAGCTGACCTAGAACAACCCTTGTAAGTGACAGGGCTCCCCCAACAGGGTAGGATTAACTGCTTAGGAGGGGCGTGGACATTTCATGAGGGATGGTTGCGAAGCAAAACCTACGCGTACACTCGTCCTCGTGTGCGAACTATCATCTAATGACGCCGCGATGAAGACAAGCCTGGCGTCATCAGCGCCCCGTCATCAATTTCCCAGTGAGCATCCCCTCCCCACCCAGGCCTCGCACTATTTCTCTTAGCCACATCGCTGGATCTCAAACGGCCCCTGATCGATGGACCAGGAAAACGGCTTATCGTCCGTACACCTTTTGTATATGTACATATACATGAGACATTGAGGGACTTTGAAGGAGTACAATTTCTACAAACATTTTCAGAATGCTCGTTTTTATTATTTCAATTTCGGTAGAAATGTGCCCTTGGCCGAGACTCGTTACCAAAGCCACTCATATCCCTTGAGCAAAATTTTTATTCTATTGCTTTATCCTCACATCTGATTTAATAAAAACATGTCAATTGGAAGATTAGTCTCTTTTAATCGATAAGAAAACCATTTAATTGACAATATTGTGAAACAAATAAAGCTGTATTTTACTAACTGTTCTAAATGTTTTCTCGCGAACCAAAGGATAAGCGACATATTTTTATTAAATTTACATTATAAGTTAAAAAATATTTAATAAATTGAATTTAAAGAGCATAAGTATATTAGGAAAATGATAATTTAATTCATATATTAAATATTTCATATTGTAGGCAGAACAATCTATTTTCTTAACAATTTATTTTCTTAAATATTTTTGAATGTTTTGCTATGTAAATTGAAAAATCTGAACAATTTACTTGGATAGTTCAACAAATAGTCAGTATTTGGTTTACTGAAGCTTACACAAGAACAAGGGAGTGAAAAAATTATTACAAAAATACTTCTATTTAGGAAGAAACCCTAATTTAATTTTTTGAAAGATTTCTGCACTACATAATGATGAAGCAATAAATGGTATATTAATCTATCTAACCATCGTAGGCTTCTTTCACAATCCTATATATAATTTAACCGCATTTTATGCCCTGCACATGAAGAATAAATTACACAAGCCAGCTAAAAATGTAGTCAGAAAACTACTTAAAGTTAAAATGGAGAATTTTATAACCGTATATATTATTATTAGATGATTTTTGTTGGGGTTCGGTCAAGGTAGATTCGAAAAAATATCAATTTAAAAAAAAGTGTATTTTTATTAAAAGATTATCTGCCAACGTTTCGGCTTACATTGTAAGCCATCTTCAGGGCTTTAGAAATACAATGTCAAGAGAATACAATAATAATTTAACAATATTATAATATAGAATTGCCATAATATAATGTGAAAAATTTTTGGAAGAACGATCCTCTTTGCACCAAAGCGGAGTGGAGGCGCCGCACGAACAACGCATTTGAGTGTTTATACAAAATAATTAACTTGGTTCATTTTTTAAACTGGCGAGGCCTAGTGAAAATTAAGGATGTGACCAGAAGATCCTAGTCAAGATGTTAAAAGAACGAATCTGGGGTGTGGGAGTAGACAGACCACGCATTTGCTGGAGGACTACGTGGTCACTGATGCTTCTTGTGCCGTGCTTAAAGTTTGAAATTGGAAGAAAATAGCAGACGACAGGCATGTCTTTAGGGTCATTGTGTTAGATAAGAAGGGAAGTGTATATGACTAAAGAGAGGTCAGACATCTAATGAATAAGTTCTTTGAAAGGTTAATTTTAGTTTGTGGAATATATATTTCTGAAATAACATGGATGGTGTTGGTCTCACCAAGGGTTGGTTTTTATCGAGTATTTGGTCTCCTACGTTCCATGGGGGTTGAGAATTAGCTGGCTTTCTGTAGATAGCTTCTCCCTCAACGTGCAAAGTATTAAAATGTACAGTGCAAAATAAGCCATATAATATTATCTAAAAATATGGATTTCATTAATTTTGTGAGTATCACGTATATAATATAACGAATTTAATTGAAACTATATCAACAATTGAGTGATTTGACTTCATAGAATGGAAGGAAATAGGTTTCCATTGGACATTCTCAATATATACTTTCTTATTATCCTGTAAGATAATTAAAAAATAAATTAATAATATATATTGGCAAAAATTATGGCGCAAGGAAACAAAATATAATGAAATGAAAGAAGTTCATCTCGCCAGAGAAAATCGATTATCCGAATTTAAGATAAAGAAGTCACATCAATAAATGTATTCCTTAAGAAGCGTACAATTCATAACTTCATAAAACTGTTATAAACCTAAACCGTTTGTAAAATCAAATTTTACACAAATTTTTTTTTTAAAGTTTTTTTTTCCGCAACGATAATAATAAAGATGATATTAATATTTAAAATTTCCGTACCTCTCTAAACCCCCTTCCTCTGTACGGATTTTAGATATATACGAATCTAAATTATACCATATTGTTTAAAGTAAACACACACACACACGAACACAAATCTGCTACAAGTCGATTGGTGGGAGTGGGGGAAGTGATGGGGTGGCTAAACTTATCCAGAGTGGGAATGAATAGTGGAGATACTTTGGGAGAAGAAGAGTCAACGAAACCTCGTTCTCCTACCTACACCAATTACAAACATTCATCACTTTTGCTATTTGTTACAGCGAAAACTTGCCTATCACTGGTCCAGGGAATTTCGATTGACATCTTTGGAAGTGCAGACAAAGGGTGAAACATATGTTTGTGCTCTAGAAATTTTTCCTTTTCTCTAAAGAAATGAATGGCTTAAACAAATATGTTTTATAATGAAACTGAATAAAGTAGAAGTGTCAATTTACATTACTGTCTGGAATTCCTAACTGCATAATTTGTAGTGGAATAATGATAAGAAGATTACACTGGGGAACACATTTTTTGTTGAGTTAGATCTGACACTGTTTTTTCGCTTATTCTTGGCGTCTGAATCTGAGAATAACCTCAGATTTTGTCTATCACGTCAATTTTTTAAACTATAGAATATCCTCAGAAATCATAAAAATCATGCATTTAAAAGAACATAAAGTAAAAACGAACTAAATATACAGTTAACAAAATATTTAATGTAAGTTAAATCAAGTTCATACATATAAAATTGTTTTATTAATGAACAGTACTTTAAAATTTGCGTTTGTAGATTTTTCTGGAGTGTTTAGTTTGTGTACATTCGCGCCTGATGCTCCAACAATAGTCAGCCATCATATGTACGTCCCATCTACCTTGATACCTTACTTCCATGACCCTCAAATCTTGATGGAAACGCTCACCCTGCTCATCACTCACTGCACTAAGATTGTCCGGGAAATTAGCAAGGTGGCTGTGTAACAAATGCAAATTAATGCTCATGTTGCAACTTAACTTTTGGAAGCTTTCCAAGAGTTTCTGGACAATTTTGGAACAATTCAATGTTCGTGTATTTTCAAGAAAGTCTTTAACAATGTTTTTGAATGCCATATCCGTATTGCCCTTCCTCCAAAGTGGGAAATTCATTGAAAACTGGCACGGGGACTTCGGCTGAATTCGGTACTGGGCGTATAGCTGACGGCAAACTAGGATACTCTATTTTACATTTGTTTTTCTTGTTATATCCCGATGTTTTAACTATACAAAAGTAACAATCACTTGAATGATCTTTGGGCTCGCGCCAAATCATAGGAAAACCAAATGGAAGCTTAGTACGTGTTCCCATGGTCCACATCCGTAAACCCTCAACACAGTAAATAATCTAAAAGGTTATTTTTACTACCAATGAATATAGAACTATCATACCTTCTATTATCCGTCTTCATTGGTTGCTGCACACCTGTTGGCGAGCGCTTCTTGGCCGAATACATGTGTTCACTGCGTCTCTGTATTCAACTGCGTTTGTCCACAGACAGTGACTGTGAACACATGTATTCGGCCAAGAAGATGGACAAATGTCCGAAAGCGCTCGCCAACAAAAGATGATGTGCAGAAACCAATGAAGACGGATAATAGAACGTATGATACCTCAACACAGTGTTTACACACTTTATGAGGTGCCCATGCTTTATCTTGATCACCAAGTTTCACTTTAAAATAGACAAAATATGATTGTCTGAAAAATGTACTGATGTTTGTCCTTTGAATGGGAATGGTAAAACTGCCATATATATAACAAAGCGAATCGGGGCTGTTTTCGACGTGTAGGAGCAGAGGTAGCCATAAGGAAACGTTTCAGTTCAAACACACTATGTAGTTCTGTACACTTCCATAACGAAATACTAAATACTGCTTACCGACACACAACGTTTCACCACAGTATAACAGACGTAACTAAACAGGCAATTCTAGACCAGCATGGGCCCCACCCACATAGAAACCGAACGTGACGTGATGGAAGAAAACTAAAAACCGTTTTGAACACAAGCATGCCTAATTCTATAAAAAACAGCTAAAAAATTTAATTCAACAGAAATTAAGTGTATCATATTGTTCCTCAGTGTTATTTATCAATAATCAGATTATATTATGCAGGAATATAGAGTATTATTCAGGGTAAGCACAGCTTGTCGGGAATCATTTATACAGCCTGTTAGGCCAGAGGTAGGGGAAGGGCTGTAAAGGGTTTCTTGGAGTAATGTGTTTCGCTGCAGGGGTGGTTCAGTATCCCCCTCGAACCGCACCCCCCTCCTCCGCTCTTTCCGAGATGGGTGCGAGAGAAAATGAAATTATCTTTAGGGGCCTTTCAATTCCCCCTCCCTCGAGCCTCTCTTGAAATTTGGTGTACTGGCGGAGTGCGGATAAACAGGTGTTCCTCAAGGCTTTTCCTTATATACAGTAGTCTTTTACCTTTAACTTCCCTCCCTCCAACTACCCTTCTCTGCTCGTTAATAACTGTGCTTTTGTAAGGAAGTTATTATGGCTCTTTCCAAGGGAGAAAATATCAGGATATTTCTAGGACTATACATACCCATATGCAAGTGGATATCATTTATCCTGGTGAATTTAGAGCTCATTTTTGTCAGAAAATATAGGGAATTGTCGTTTCACGCCAAACTAAGTAAGTCAAACATTTGTTATAATAAAGTCACTCTACTGATTTTTATTAATGGTACCATCTTAAAAATATCATGAACTGTCAATAATTTTAGCGGAAATCCGGTGAATTGAATATATCTTCTAAGTAGAATCAGCTTAGGAGAAGAAAAAAAAAATATACATAGGAAAGCGTGCTATCCTTTACACCACCGAGGCTAGCCATACACTCTACTCCCCGTACTCTACTGGGAGTCTAAAACCTGAGCTTATATCGAATATATCGTCTTATGCTCGAAGGAGCTAACATTGTCAGCTATTTATAAGACTCTCGTTTTCCTCCTTATATTTCTTATTTTAAATACTGATTTAGTCGTGGTATTTAATCCTACATTACTTTTTTTTTTTTTTTTTTTTTTTTTTTTTTTTTTTTTTTTTTTTTTTTTTTTTTTNTTTTTTTTTTTTTTTTTGCTGTGTTAGCCTCCCTTGCAACCACTTAGGGTCATTGGAGGACAGGTTGCTACCCCATTTTAAACACCCTTGGCTCAGGACAAGCTTCTATTTATAAATAAAAGATTGACCTGGGCGGGATTTGAACCCGCGGCGTCAGGATTGCGAGATCCGTACGGATCCCCTCAGCTAGCCTGGCACCCCTACATTACTTTTATACAATAACTGCAAGGGAATAGAATCAAAAAGTAGGAGAAGAATAGCAGGAGATCCGGGTTCGATTCTCGGCTGAGGTAGTAAGATTTTTTAAATTCTATTCCCTTGCATTTATTGTATACTTATTTGTTTATTTTTCTTCAGATGTAGTCGAAGTATGTAATACAAGATATACGCTTACAACTTGAATTCATTTATAATTGCCGGTGCCTTGCATTTTTGGTACCTAGTATGCGATACAGAGGAAGTGCTACAAGAATTAAAAAAAATATTCTTGAGAAATAATTTTGAAACTAAGAGGAAGAAACAAACTCTAGGATTAAAGTATTCACGTGTGGTCAAAAACGAATTAATTACACTTACATTATTAGATTTTTATTTTTGTAGTAATATTTACTAAACATAACTAAAAGGGGGGTAAACGGGTAGGGTAACGGGTAGTAAAAGTCGATTATCAGGATTGGTGAAATTGAATACTTTCAATGAAGCTCTGCCATGCTCTAGTGCCATCTCCACTGCATGGTATCTTCTTACTACCTTATCCCTGCCAACGCCTACTACAGGCCTCCCCGCGGCCCCCCCCCCCCGGGCTATCTACTCTGTGGCAGTGTGTATTCACGACTGAGGATGATAGGCGGACTTGTAGAGGCGGGGTCTTGTGATGAAGTAGGGCCACCTTCCCTATAGAGCTAGACCTGACCCCGCGAGGGGAGGCTATGTCTGCTGGCCTTAAGGTGGCAGCCCCACCGCGGACTACGAGAGCACTGACTGGGAATCTTGTGCCCTCTAAACTGATATCTCCCACGTCTACCAACAACCAAACTGCCGGATTGATCACTTTGGACCCAGAGAGAGTGCAGGCCTCTCTGGGAGACTCTTGCATGGACACGGATCTCAATTTGCCTATTAGTAGCTCTATTCAAGGGAGCACAAACCTGACTAATGCGTATAATAAAAACCAAAAGAGGCCATTGGAACAGATCCAATTACCTCGTGACCAGAAAGCATACACTTACGAACCATTCATACAATTCACAAACTCACCT
>KZ807545.1:280873-294272 GCA_000696205.2 Oncopeltus fasciatus | reverse complement strand
TATATATAATTTTAAACTCAAATAACAAATAAGATATTTTAGATTTTTCACATTGTTCTTTCTGGAAGTACGTATAGTTTATATTCTCCTTCTTGGACTACATATATATCAAGCATACATGATTGGAACACTCTTTCTTCTTATCACAATTGTGGCTTTTGTGATTTGTCAAGCATTTTTGAAACTGAACAAAAGCGGAGTTAGAAGTGAAACCGTGGGCTTTTAATAATAATTATTAAATTTCATCCCTTTTAGAGTTAGATAATGACCAATGAAATTAGACAGATTATAAGGACAGTTGAGGTTAAATCTCAAATTTGATTGAGGTCCGTACATCCGTTTTGCCGAAAAACGATGTGTACCACAATAACGGAAATGTTCTATATTCCATATATGTACCACTGACTGTTGTATACAATTTTTTTTTAAAATATTACTTTTCTGTTTCTATGTATCTATAGATATCAAAAGTGAAAATTTGAAGGGAGATTATGGTTTTCATTGTTTATATTATTATTCAAAATATTTATGTTTATATTTATATATTCATGTCGATACAATAGTTTATTTAAAAAGATAATTATCTAAAACATATTCAAAATAAACTGTAATGTAATATGTTTTTTTTTAAAAATATGTTAATGTATTGTTGTATTTTTACTGGAGCTTGAGACTGTCGTATTCCGTCGCAGTTGCAGGACTGAAAAAGTGTGCTCTCTGTACAGGCATACAATTTAAACGAAAAGAGATATATTTATCATATTTGTGTTTGGCTGGAAGCTCCGGATTTGCTCCAGACAGTGGTGGCAGGTGTGTGTGGAGGGGGGCGGGCGAACCTACCCGACCGGTTTCAGACCTCGTTCCCACGCCGAACTAAATCTCCCCAACTTACGTAATGAGAACTTTAAATGCGGCCGACAATGGGGGAGACTGTCCAGGCCTCTCTCAGACAGTGAAGAGTTTCAGACAGTTCCAGGATACGACTCCCCGAGGAGCGCTCTGTACTTGATATCTAGAGGAATGACCTCTAGGATCCTCTCATGGACCACGACATACGGCAATGCGGCCGACAATGGGGGAGACTGTCCAGGCCTCTCTCAGACAGTGAAGAGTTCCAGACAGTTCCAGGATACGACTCCCCGAGGAGCGCTCTGTACTTGATATCTAGAGGAATCACCTCTAGGATCCTCTCATGGACCACGACATACGGCAATGCGGCCGACAATGGGGGAGACTGTCCAGGCCTCTCTCAGACAGTGAAGAGTTCCAGACAGTTCCAGGATACGACTCCCCGAGGAGCGCTCTGTGCTAGATATCTAGAGGAATCACCTCTAGGATCCTCTCATGGACCACGACATACGGCAATGCGGCCGACAATGGGGGAGACTGTCCAGGCCTCTCTCAGACAGTGAAGAGTTCCAGACAGTTCCAGGATACGACTCCCCGAGGAGCGCTCTGTGCTAGATATCTAGAGGAATCACCTCTAGGATCCTCTCATGGACCACGACATACGGCAATGCGGCCGACAATGGGGGAGACTGTCCAGGCCTCTCTCAGACAGTGAAGAGTTCCAGACAGTTCCAGGATACGACTCCCCGAGGAGCGCTCTGTGCTAGATATCTAGAGGAATCACCTCTAGGATCCTCTCATGGACCACGACATACGGAAATACGACACGACAAGTACTGTACCACTGTCCCAGTAATTAGCGCTGCGAAAAGGTCTTACTGAAGGATGAGCAATCCCACAGCTTGCCATCTTAAGGCCCGACAGTTTAGTGTATCGATCTCAATTCCGCGGCACCACTGTTCCCCCATCTCCTGCCAACAGCTCCATCTTATCTAAGGACTTGTGTCTGAGGGTTTTCTCATCAAAGTGGCATTGGAATATCAGGATGTTGTATATCCATAGTTGCTGGATTTTTAGCGGATTCTGATTAGGAATTTCGTTACTAGTCACACCCACATTAGTTCGTATGGTTACTTTCTTCTTTTGAGATTTTATTTAATTCCTATAACTAACTGGTTTTTGGAGGATCAATTGTATGAACTGGTAATGAAACTAAGAGAATTCGAGCCAATAGTAGTATGTTAGTTTAGTAAATATTAAGGTAACACCTGTGTACAAACAATTCTGCAAGCAATTTTAGTTGTGATTCTATGTCTGATGATACTTTACAATTAAGTACCGTGAGTTGAGTAGCCTTAAATAAAGCTCTGGAAAAAATGTGTTGAAATGCATTGATTTGATAATTATTTTATAGCCATTGACAACCATAAATTAGGTCCGTCTTCATTGACGACCTTACCAAAGACCTTAGAGATAGGTCTTTTTCAGTCCTCTTCATTTTTCTTTGATAAATCATTGTCTTCCTTTTTTTAGTCAATTTCCGGAGAAAATTTTCCTTTCCTTTCCCTTGCTCTTTAGCGGAAAACATTCTCTCAAACTTTGTTGACGTCTGTCTATGGCTTTGTGTAGTTTTAGGATTTACGAGGAGGAGGGTGGGGAGAGAAAAATTGATAAGAAGGAATGGATGGAGGACGAGGTAAATGGAGAGGTTTGAGGTAGGAGTGTGTAAAAGTGGATGTTTCTGCATGACTCATTATAATCTGTACATGTAAAAGTAAAAGAAAGAAAGATAGAAAGAAAAATAAATTTTATTCTGGGACATAAGTCCCCTTGAATAACAAAAATGGTCACAGCTAACAGTATAGCTGATTCTGACCTAGTTACAACAATAAAAATAAAAAGTAGAAATGAACGAGAGGCTAATAATATAAAAAAAATATTTTGAACAGAACTATGACAATATTTACAAGTACAGAAGTAAAAGAAATAAGTAATAAAAAAAAACAGTACCCTTATAATTCGCTAAGTATATAATATAAAAACGGTTTTTTACTGAAGAGAAAATATGGACAGTGCCATAACTTGTTACATTTCAAAGTTGTTTGAGATTATGTGCCTAAAAGAACTCGTGGCCACCTCCTCATATGTTCTCTTATAGAATATTGATCAGATCTTTAAAGCCCATATGAACTTATGAACCTTATGGTGGCATTTGATACATAATATGGAGCATTATTGCACGAGTGACATTGGATTGGAATGATTGGATTTTAAGGATGATGGACACAATGTTATATAGCGCAGAACACGATTTAAAATTTTTGTGTGGAGTAAGTTTGTTTTCAGGAGAGAGCTTTGACAGGCGGTTAAATAGCGAATAGAGTAGTCAATAATTTAAATTTTTGTAAGTAAGTTTAGGGGGAGTTGAGAATCCAAATGGAGCTAAGATATCGCACAAAACCTGAGGAAGAGATAGACTTTTAAAAAATCCTTTCTTTCGCCTTTTTTAGGTAGTAAAGGTTAAGGTTGGGTCTCGCAATCCTGACGCTGCGCGTACAAATCCCGCCCAGGTCAATCTTTTATTTATAAATAGAAGCTTGTCCTGAGCCATGGGTGATTAGAATGGGGTGGCAACCTGTAGATAGCCCCTCCCTCCAATGACCCTAAGTGGTTGCAAGGGAGGCTAACACAGCACAAAAAAAATAAAGGTCAAGGCTACATGAACGCATCTTTATTTTTTAGTAAAGTAAAAAAATATTCCCAATGTATTTAATATAATCTAGTAGTCTAGAATAAACAACCTTATTAGTGGTATTCAAATTACACTCTATTCATAGGTTTGCAGTTTGAAATTTCTTATGGAAAATTAATCAACTGCATACACATATTTGATTGACGCCTTAAGAGAACTCACTAGGCAGTTGACCTAAACACGACGTCTTCAGGAGTATGGAACGCTTTGAAGTACATCACAGCTGGCAGAGGAGTAATACTCTTTTAACACAAGTAAATCAACCAGTCTTAATCGAAATATTTTATACGCTCATCGATAGTCAAGGCTAGATCAAGAAGGACTAGAAAATTGAGAAACATTAATTTATTAAATTTATAAAAATTATTTTTGTTGTGGTATTTTATCCCACGTAAATTTTAAACAATAGATGCAATGGAATAGAAAAACAATGTGACTCTTTCAGCTAGGGCTTTCAATTTAATTCCCTTGCATTTATTGTTTATATATTTATTAATATTTGCCAACGTGAGGCTTGCAATGCATAACAAAATCAGAACTAATATACTGAGGCTTTTGTTTTGTTGCAATAAATATTTTATATATACAAGGACACAATTGTGTAGCATAAGAATTAATAATTAAATGAAAATTATATATATCGTCTAGGTGAACATATATATAGGAATCACCTCTAGNTCTTTTTGAACCATCTAAATATTTTTCCCTCACCTTCCTAGCCTGGGCCCTCGTCCTTGCTCCAAATGTAAGATGTTCATCAATCTCATTTTTCAAGGAGCTGGGATTGTCCTTCTGATAACTAAATTGAAACAAAATAATATTTAAAATAGTTAATATTGATACATCAAAAAAATATTGATTTGCATATGTGTATACACACACATACTTTTATATATATATATATATATATATATATATATAACGTTTAAATATGTTAGGAATATCTGTGGCGGCGAGTTATTAGTGGAGTAAACACATGAAAAGGCTGTGATTTGAACCAGAAGCTGTCCGAGTCACGGCAGGAGGTTAATAGCGGACCCCCAGCTGGCCTCACACACGTGGGGGAGGGTGTGGCACGTGACTGATGCGCTCTAACCCCTCCCTTAGGTGTGGATTTTTAAAATTTATCATTATTTCCTTATTACCATTATCTTTTCACTATTCACTGTTCAATGGGTGATTCACTTGATGACTATACTTACATTCCTTAAATACTTAATTCGCAATGTCTTTTTAAATTAAGGAAAACGTACAATTGGGGCAATGAGGGTGCGTTAGCAATTATTCTGAAGATTGTGGATTAAAAGGATTGGATTCTGGAAGGATTTAAGTTACTAATAAAATTTTTGGTACATAACAGTGCTGTGGGTCTAGTTGTACTCATATTTCTATAGAAAAGTAAAAATCAAGTTCTATAAAACTAGTAGGTGTTACTTCACTATGCAGTTTCCTAGCTGAAAAACGAACTTATTTACACAGAATAACATAAGTTTTGAACGTTTGTGCATGGAGAATTAATTAAACTCTTAAATCTAAAGATCTTTTAAAAAATAAATTATTTTATATACAATAAATATGATTGTAAATTGGTAAACAAGAAAAAAATTGATTTGGCGTAAAACATATACTGATTTTCATGTTTTATTTATCTAGATTATACTTTTTTTTTTTTAATTTATAATACTGGACTTAAACTAGTTGTATTTATAAAATGTATAGAAAAAAATGTACGGAAATGTGTTTTTAAGGCGTTAATTCTCTGTCTCCGAGTGCTCACCTTTGCTTGTTTTCTTCAAGGCATTGATTAACTTTCATTTTAGAAAGAAAGTCCACTATAACTGGACTCACGAAATAAATAAACGGTACCCAGGAAGCTGGAGACTGGAGGAATTTAATCAGTGGGCGCTGAGGGCCATCACAGCTCTGGAACTAATAATACACCTGGTTAGCAGAAATCGAAACAGCATCAATCCGTACTAAGTGACGTGCAGGGAGCCGTGGCTTTTAATTAGAAAGATGAACACCAAGAGAGAGAGAGGGAGAGAGAGAGAGTGAGGGGTGAGGGGCTAGGGGTAGTATAGGGGTGTTAGTGGAGGTCGGGCTTCTAACAGAAATAAAGTCCTTAATTCTGGGGTCGGCCTGTAAGCCCGCCCGAGGATTAGACTCTGAGGATTAATAAGTAAATTCGGAATTAGTTAGCGAAGGGGATTTGGACCTAGAGGGGTTAGGGATAGGGAGGGAGTGAATTTATAGCCTTTGAACTATTCGTTAAGGATACCCCCACTCCCTTTGTTCCGTGGAAACGTTCACTCTCCCCCAAGTGCTTCCTGCCAATGTTACATCACACCTGGTTGGTGGCTACCCTTTCACCATTAGGAGAACTAGCCTATTACAGGGATTCCTTCAAAAGGAGTATTCATCAGAACCATTTAGCTTGCCAAATGTTTGTTCTAAATCTTTATTAAATTTAAGAGCTGATTTTGTCAAAAATTCCACTATGGAACAATCAAGCTGGATACTTTAAGTATTTCCTTAAAAAAAATTTCAATTACAAGAATGTTTTTTGTTTTGTTTGATTTTTTATATTCTGGAATGTATTTGGTCGTCTGAATTTTCCTGTATTTTTCATCAATATTTTCAATTCTTGAAAAATTGTATTATAAAGCCACTAGATGACGTCACATATCCAAGAATATAAAAAATATAGATTGATTTTATGTAGACCATAGTATTCCTAACAAGTCTACCTTAGTCGGCGTTACTCTTCATATTAAGCTATCCAAGTAAACTCCAGTCTACTCTTATCCATCCAAGTTTAACCTTGTCTACCTTTGTCCAACCTAGTTTACTTCACCTATTATCTTTTAGTTTATTTAAGTTCAATCTATCCTAGTTTATCCTATTATAGTTAATCCTATTATAGTTAACTTTTTTTTACATGTACTAGTACACTATCCTCCTGTTTCTATCATATTCCTTCATACTAATCTACTATGGTCCAAATCGAATCCTGTCTAAAGTACGAGTTGTCAAATAATTTTAAATAATAATCATAGTTGACAATTGAAAATAACCATAATTGTCAAATAATCATTGATTCCAGTCATGAAACTTAAACAGTTCCTGATTCGCAAGCTTTTTACTTAGTCCTCTTTTAACTCCAAACGGGTTTTTTTACTTTTTTCATAATAACCCTAAAGACATCTTTGGTTCTATCTATAAAGTTAAAATAAGAGTTGGTGAAAAAATTATCAAACTTTTTCGTATCATTATATCCTTTCTTCTTCACATTTATAACTTCTCTTTGCATTTCACCATTTTATTCAGATCGAAAAACTTATCTCTTATTAACTTGCTGGACTACTTTTGTGAGTTACACAACTTCCAGAACCTGAAAAATAAGATGCCGTTTGCAGACAGTTAATGTGCTTGAAGGCCGTTCAAATAAACTTTGAATTAAAACATTATTCTACTGACAAGGACCTGCTAGAGCTTGCGACAACGAATGCACCCACTAACAGATGAAACTTGGCCGAGCTGACTTAAAGACTTGATTAAAAAAAATGGAGGAGAAAATTAAATAAAACTGTATTAAAGTTTGTTTTTATTTCTTTTTGAGTCTTGTGCATACACAAACCCACACATATATAGATGTCTAGACACTTAGATGTCTAAATTCAAATTTAAAATGACGAAAGATTCTGGAGGACTAGAAATGTCCACTCACAATGAATTAAAGTCATTCATTTTCAGAAATCAGAATATAATTTTTCGCACTGTGATACACACAAAAAAACTGGTCTTTTCCTTAATTTCTCTTTGGGGCACTAACCACCACGCGATTTTGTGAACTTCGTTTACCTCTATCTTCACAAAACGAAAGTTTTTTTTTTCTCGCCCCCATCTTATTCTTCTTTTTTTTTTTGCTGTGTTAGCCTCCCTTGCAACCGCTTAGGGTCATTGGAGGGAGGGGCTATCTAAAGGTTGCCACTCCATTTTAAACACCCATGGCTCAGGACAAGCTTCTATTTATAAATAAAAGATTGACCTAGGCGGGATTTGAACCCGCGGCGTCAGGATTGCGAGACCCGTACGGATCCCCTGAGCTAGCCTGGCGCCCCGCCTCCATCTTTGCTCGCTCACTTCGGCGCTGCTCTACCGGTCTTTGCTTACTCTCTTAACCACTCAACGCCAAATTCCTTCACCATCCCCCGCTCGCTCACTTCGGTGCTGCTCTACCGGTCTTTGCTTACTCTCTTGACGACTCAACGCTAAATTCCTTCACCATCCCCCGCTCGCTCACTTCGGTGCTGCTCTGCCGGTCTTTGCTTACACTCTTGACGACTCAACGCCAAATTCCTTCACCGTCCCCCGCTTGCTCACTTCGGCGATCCGCTACCGGTCTTTGCTTACTCTCTTAACCACTCAACGCCAAATTCCTTCAACATCTCCGCTTGCTCACTTCGGCGCTGCTCTACAGGACTTTGCTTACTCTCTTCACGACTCAACGCCAAATTCCTTCACCATCCCCCGCTCACTTCAGTGCTGCTCTACCGGTCTTTGCTTACTCTCTTAACCACTCAACGCCAAATTCCTTCATCATCCCCCGCTCGCCCACATCGGTCCTACTCTACCGGTCTTTGCTTACTCTCTTAACCACTCAACGCCAAATTCCTTCACCATCCCCCGCTCGCCCACATCGGTGCTGTTCTTCCGGTCTTTGCTTACTCTCTAACCTTCAACGCCAAATTTCTTCACCATCCTCCGCTCGCTCTTTTCGGCGCTGCTCTACCGGCCACTTTTACTTCCCTTGTCCCTCAAGTATCTTAAGGCATTCGCTTCTAGCCCTCGCATCCACCTACCTTCGCTTGCTCTCTCCAACCCTTGTCTTCCCAGGACTGTCATCACTCTCCACCCAACTCTCTCTACCATCCTCTATCTCTTCTTCCTTCCAGCACAACCAACTCTCACTGTCTGCAGTCCTATTTGGTTCACTTTCCCGGACTCCTCACTCCGTACCTCCTTAGTTATTCGACCGCTCTCTCTACTGCAGCTCCCTAACCACTCATCGATTCCAGAGCTCTCTTTGCTCGCTCTCCCCTCTCTGCGACACTTGGGGCACCAGATCGCTATCACCACTCTGCGTCACTTCCGGGCTTGGGTATTCTCTCCGAACCCTTTGTTAGTTGCGGCCTCTTTTTGATCTCCCAACACTTTAATCGCACTCCCAAGTTCACAACTCCTGCGGCCTTCATTATTCTTTCCCTCTCTCTTTTTTATCGGAATTTGCTCGCTCTTCCAGTTATTCTGAACCCTGCTGCTGTATCTGCCTTTCTGAATCCCCTAGTGCCTTCCCATCTTAACTCCACTTACCCCAAGTGCCAGGGGCTTTATCCTCCACTCTACACCTACTGCATCTGTTACTTAATCTTTACTCGTGCCTTACAAACTTCATTAACTTTCCTTACCCCACACACCATCTTTTCTTTGCGCGCTATTTAAAAATGGAATTTTAGAAATAAACTAATACAATAAATAAAGTTTACGGTCCCTTTAGCCTTACGTTAGGCACAGTTATAAAGGTTATTATATGTCACAGTTAACACAAATAAATAAAGTCGCACGGACCAAAATGTATGCAATAATGTTTAACTAAGATTGTTGAGTAATACATTCTAGTAAATGGAACACCTTTAATGGAATTTAAAGTATTTGTAATCTTTCTTTGTAAATGAGAATGCTCATTAAATAAATAAAATAAAAATATATCATAGGCTAATCTGGGATTGTTAAATCCTAAATTTTACGCTATAAATGAAATCATCAATATGTTTGTGTGTTGTCTGTGTGTGTGTGTGTGTGTGTGTGTGTGTGTGTGTGTGTGTGTGTTTGTGTGTGTGTAAATTGGTTGATTTCTCTACTGGAAACGTTCGACAAAAACACGTTACGGGTACGCTAATTCACAACATTCCGGCAGCGAATTTTTGTTTGTTTTATTTTTTCTCACTTGATTGAGAAGTATTTTTAATTCCCATAAGTTAGCTACGATTCATCTGGAATATCAGAACTTGACGTGCAGTAAAAATGAATATGTTTATTGGCTATATGAAATCTAGAGACTTGTTACAAGTAGTTAANTATACGTATATATATATATATATATATATATATATCCGTGCTCACACACACTCACAGACTTTTTATTCTAACTGAACCATTTATTCTAAAGCTCCTCACGAGGGTGAGGCGCATAAGTGCTCCCTCCTGAAGAAGGAGGGATCGCGCTGGCCTTTGCCCGGGGTATGACAAACAGCCCCTCAATTTGATGAGTTCTGTCAGTCTACAGGTGACAACTCTCCTGAGCTAGTGAACCCCTAAACTAAAAACACAGGTTAGTGTGGGTTTGGAGCAGGTCTGATGGAAGAACTATTCGATAGCTTATGTGGATAGAAGTGGGTGTAAGGCACACTCCGCGTCATGATTCTTGTGATGTAGATATTATTCTTTTGTTTAGTTTGGCCATGACATGAAGCGGCTAAAAACCTCTTTGTGTCTATGAAAGGGAATCTAAATTGCATAATAAGAAGCATATCATGTAACAAACAACCTTTGAGCTCTTGTAGTCCTGATAACATATTTGCGATATTGTTAATTGTTTTTACGTAGGACACTAATATATTTAAAAGCCATGAAAGCTTTTAGATTTGAGATATTTCAGTAAATTATTCCTTAAATAATTTTAAAAGCATAAAATTTGATTAAATGTACTTTGACAATTGATTTATCTTTGTTGTGAGTTAAACTAAAAGCTATCAATTGAAGTGAGCGACTGTGGCACGATGCATGCGTATTAGATTAATTTTACTTTACAAAGAAAGTTGGTTGAAATTAAATCAGTGAGAACAATGTCGAAGATAAATAAATATATTTAGCCTTTGATGTTTGATACAAGTTTATTATTATTGGGAAAATTAAATAAACTAAAAGTCTGTTTAAATGAAGCTGTGTAAGCAAAGTAGATTTTCCATCTTCCATCATTAATGATGGCTATCAGTATTTGAGGAAATTAAATGAAGAATTCTCTCAAATGTATTTAGTCACAGCTTTCATTAAAATATCCTTGTTTTAAATTAAATTGTGTTGTTAGTGTAACTGATAAAGTGGGAGGAGAAATATATTGTATTTAATTCTGGCAATGGTAGAGATTCAAGTGGCTAAAGGAGTCATAAGAGAAAATTTAATGTACACTTTTTTTTATTTAAAACATCATAAATAAATTATTATTCGCGGATGCTGACAAAGGCAATAAAACGGTAATTAAGAACAATAGTGATCACTTAGACAAATGTACACTATGCTTACTGTCAGTGTAATATATATCTCTCAATTTCTATCAATTAATCTCAATTTCTACTGAGACACTCACACGCAAATTTAATGACCTCACATCTCCACTCCTCAAACCTCAAAACCTTACAGGTCCAAAGCTCCCGAACGCTATAGAGTACCTGGGCTTTACCATTTCAAATATAAAATCCCCCTTCTCTAAAACACTGTAAATTCTAACACCCATCACCATAAGCACTCAGTCACACCAAATATTACGAAATATTTTATTATTATTACATATCCAATCTTTAACTGTTGATCCCAACCTTATTCTGAATACATTTACATACACTTATATAACAGATAAATTATATTTATCTATGTAAAGTTTTTTCAGGGTTGGACCGTGTAAAGTTTTTGATGGTTGCCGAGCTTTCGCACATCCTGTGATGGCTTCTTCAGGGCTGAATAGAGAATGAGAGCTGTCTTCAAATCCAGGGGTATTTATACCCGGCGCTGTCCGGTCCTTGGGCGAAGTCTGCCTTCCCATTGGTTGATCCTGTTCTCCTGCTCGCTGATTGGCTGGATCCTCTTATCGTTTGGTTGGACCCTCTTATCGATTGGTTGGACACTCTTATCGATTAGCTCTGGTTTCCAATTCTTGCTGAGCCTGTATCCATCTTCCCTGTTGATATTCCTAGGATTTTTCGCTATTTCGATGGCTTCTCTGATGGTCCGTCGATAGTAGTTGTTTTCCCGGGCCAATATTGAAGCATCTTCGAATTTGATGTGGTGGCTGGTGTTAGCGAAATGTTCTGCTAGAGCTGACTTTTCTGTACGTCCGTGTTTGATGTCTGCAATGTGTTCTTTTAGGCGTGTGTCGATCGTCCTTCCAGTCTCACCGATGTAAGTAGTTCCGCAGGAGCAGGGAATCTTGTATATTCCTGGAGTCCTAAGTCCAAGCTTATCCTTAGGTTTCGGAAGGATGTCTGTTATTTTTCTGTCGGTGCAGAACGTTGTTCTTATCTGGTGGTTCTTGAGTATACGGGCGATCTTCTCCGTTGCCCCTTTGACGTAGGGGATGGTCACTTGTCCTCGGAATTCTTCTTTTGCTTCCCGCTCTTCCCTGTTGCGCTGCCGATTTCTGCGGACGTAAAATTGTCAAGAAACATGGAGAATTATATTTTAAAAGGAGAGTTATTTTGACCGTAGATCTTGGTATCTTGTGATATCTTGATATCACATTATTTTATTGCAATTCTCTATTATATTAATTTCAATTATTATTGTATTCTCATGACATTGTATTTCTACAGCCCTGAGGATGGCTTACAATGTAAGCCGAAACGTTGGCTGATAATCCTTTATTAAAAAATACATTTTTTTTAAATTTGTGTTTATTGGATCTACCTTGACCGAACCCCAACTAAAATCATCTCAGAATAGAGAATTATATTTTGCACCATAAATTTCTTTACGATTTAAACAGTATCGGAGATATTACTATTATAAATTTTGTTTTTACTCCAAACTCCCTTTCTTTTCGTCTTGTTTCAAATATATGAATTATTTTAAGGCTTTGCAATCAATTCTTTGGTAGCAAGAAGCTATCGAATTATTAACATAAAAATCTTGCACAACACTCGAAATAATGTTCTTAAATGCATTCCTTAAATTTCGTTTAGAAAAATAAAATAAATAAAATTGGGTTAGTTATCAATTTTATTATATGCACTATACACTAATAATTACACTAGAAGATTAAGAATTGAAATTTTGGTTTCTCTCTAAAATATGACTTTTTTAAAAATCATGTTGCATTAACTATATTATTAAATTAACAATGAAATTTGATTTTGTTATTTTCACAATAGCAGGCTTCAGAATTTGCTAAGCAACAGATCGTAAAAGATTCTTAAAAAAATAAATAAAACAACTTTAAATATTTTTTAAACCTCTTTGAGTATTATTCAAATTTACAGTTATTTTGTAATATTAATAATAAAGATGGATTTCAGACAAGAATTCATTAATTAGGGTATTGCAATGAAAACTTTTAATATAGAATTTACAAATTAATATTATACTTTTAAAAATTAAGGGGTTTGAACAATCATTTAATTTTACTTATTCAATATTTTTTTGGAATGCCTTTTCTTAAAATTGTATAGAATATAAATGTTAGAAAATTGAAATTTAATTTTATTTTTCTTTTTAAATTTAACAATGGCGAAGGAATTTGTGATTTAAAGATTTTCTCTCTCTAAACACTTCGGAAGATTTCAATCATTAATAAACTCATTCGACAATATGTAAATTGAAGCTTGTTTTCTTTGCTTAAAAATTGTTGGCCACTAGTGCGCTTACAGACAAATTTAAACAAATTAAACGAATTTAATGTCAATGAAAATATGTAAATTTTTTTTTTCAATCGTGTCATTCACGAGATATCTATCAATCAATCAATCA
>KZ807545.1:255493-280501 GCA_000696205.2 Oncopeltus fasciatus | reverse complement strand
GATTAAAAAAAAAAAAAAAAAAAAATTAAATTAATGAAAATGAACTTTTGATAAAATAGTGATGATCTTTATCAGTGATACATCACTATTTTATCAAAAGTTCATTTTCATTAATTTTGTTTTTCTTTTCTTTTTAATCACATTCTTTAAACTCTGAAAGTTTAATATGTAAACCACGTGGATTACATGACGCATACAAATACATTCCGATGCATGTTTGATTTCTGGAAATAATTGCTCAATTTATAGTCTTATAATAAATTCTTCTTAAACTTGAATTATATAAAAAAGGTTAATTATAAAACTTTATCATATACAAAAGCTCTGTACATAAATGAAGGAGGCTTATTAATTTTCCACTCGGAAACTGTGATTTATCACACATAACAAAGAGCCAGTAACTGAAGTATATTTAAAGGAGACACAAGACAAAAATTCATTTGAGGTAATCCGTTTAAATAGAAAATCATAAAATTCTAATCCTTATGAAGTAAAAACTTTGCTTATAACTTGCTATAATGTGCCGTATAAGTTTAGATAAATTTTATTCTAAAAGACACAACGCTTGAAATGTACTTTTGCACCACAAATAAGTGGGATATCACTCATGGTGTTGTCCTATGTAAAAAAACAAAAATAAAAAAACAGTAGGAAGCCAGAGATATCGTTCTATTTTCAGATGAGATAAGTCGAGTGTGTTGCAAGCAGAGGACCTTAGCTTCTAAAATTTCTCATTTCAATTTAGCCACCCCTGGCCTAGCTTTAGTTGTTTATTAGAAAAATAGAAGTCATCCGTTAGGGTGAAAAATCTCCCTGTCTGTACCTTTGACAAAGGTAATACTAGGTATCTTTAAGATCTTTCTCTTTAAGAATTATAGTCGTCTGAAAATGTTCTGTGATAAAGGGCAAAACGAAAAAAAAAATTAAATTGAAGTTAAAGAAAATAAATTAAAATCGTTTAGAGTATATTGAATTTTTAGGAGATGAATATAAAGCGAAAATTTAAAAGATGGAATTCAGAACACTTACTCAGTTGTAAAACAATACTTTTGAAATTTAATATAAAATATAATATTCATGAAATGAATGTAAAGTCTATGATATTCAATATATCCTTCATTGACCTCATTATGAATCCCAATAAGCATACGGTTGGAGGTAAGTCCATACTGGAAAGTATCTCCCTAGAAATATATTCTTGAACCTTACACAACTATTTGTAGCCTTTTCACCATGAAGTTACTTCGAATGAATGAAAGACTTAAACCAGAAAACGGAAAAATACAAACGAACTTAACGAAATTAATTGATACAAACGAACTCTCACTGTTGAAAGAAGACTGAATAAATGTTTTTCTGATTTTGTTTTTTTTCAGTAGCTTTAAAGTCATGCTTTTTTCAATGTAAACACTCCTTTGCAGAGTTATATTCTTTCTTTTATTTTTAGCAGGGGTTGGGGGTGGCTTTGAATGAGGTGGAAGATGGTCCAGGCCTAGGAGTTAGGCCTCTATATTTCTGAGCCAAAGGTACCAAGTTTACTAACAGTACTACATGCAGTTCGCAGTTACATTCGTATGCCTTTTTTTGTTGTTGTTGTTGTTGTTAATGATTCAGAGGATTTATTGTAGGCTTTTGGGAACACTCGTTAACCTGTGTACCTTTATCTAGGCGACCCTTCGCCATCTCTAGTACGCCGTGACATGAAAATAAACATACCCGATACACTCTACGGGACTAATTAAGCGGTACTCTCACAGTCGAATGCTTCAGACTTCCAATGAAGGCTTTATTCAGTGTCTTGCTTTAGTCCTCAGAAGCAGAAGTTGATGGCCTGCTACGCTTGGTACGTCCTCTTCTTGTTTTGCAGAAGACACTTCTACTTCTTCTTGTGGGAGTAACGGACCACTTCCTCCCTGTCTCCTTTGTCTATGCAGTTCTCCACAGTCCCACAACTAGACTCCGCCCCCATTGGCTCCCAGCAAGATATGTAACAGGCAGGGTTCCATGCGTGTATGATACTAATTAAATGAAGGTGATGTTTCATCATTCAGGAAAACCTCCATTACCATTCCTTCAAATTCGCCTTGTACCTTTTAAAATACTTCTTTCGTCAAGAAACGTACGCGTGGTAAGTTTCACTACTCTTAATGAAATATGATGCTCCATACAAATAAAAAATTGTTTGTTCTTACACATTTCAAGTAAGTCTCTGACTTATATTCGTCCGATTTCGCTCAGTAACAAACTCAGCCCTTTCTTTACACTAAAAATTGACATGCAAAGTTGTATTACAATATTAATTTACTTCATAAAATAAAATTAAAATCAACTATAAAATGTTTCTCTTGTATGTAAAGTTTTTTCCGGGTTGGACCGTGTTAAGTTTTTGATGGTTGCCGAGCTTTCGCACATCGTGTGATGGCTTCTTCAGGGCTGAATAGAGAATGGAGAAGGGCTCATCCTCATTCTCTATTCAGCCCTGAAGAAGCCATCACACGATGTGCGAAAGCTCGGCAACCATCAAAAACTTAACACGGTCCAACCCGGAAAAAACTTTACATACATCTGATGACTGTGGAAGCCTANTTCTAATTTGTGTGTTAGGTGGTCTTTTTTAATTTAATGAATGAAAACCAAATTTAGTAAATAAGCTTTTCATTACAACATTTGAATTCATTTATTTTTTGTTAATTCAAATGAGAAAAAAGTTAGGTAAGAATATACCAAAATTGACGACGGAAATATCTTTGTTATTATTTTGAAATTTACGAATACGTTTTTAGAACATAGTAGGTGTTAAATATAATTTTATAAAGTTTAAATTCAATAGTATTTTTTATGTGAAGCGCTTATTAAGAAAGAAATTTAGGAATGTAACCAAGACTCTTTCTTCCCGCTTAGTATTGAGCATACATCATTGGCCATAACTTTTTCTCCTTTATTTACATTAAAATGTATAATGTATTATTCACTTTTATTTACATCTATCTGTAATAAAACAAAGGTGAATCTGTTTAGGTTATCCTGTACTTTCGTGTTGGGCATTTTATAATTTAGACAATATGGTGTAGGGATTTTCTTTTAGAATAAAATATAATCTGAGAGTTTTTATAAAAAGTATAAGATGGAAAAGGTTATTTGAAATTATCTATTTTTTAACGTTACATTTTTATGAGTTAGAAGCGTCTTTTTATGTGTTTAGTAGATATTGCTTCTCTTAATTGCTTTGTTAGTTTCAAAGAGCCATAAGCATATATTCATATACAATCCTCTTTGGTAACACTAACTAAGATAATGCTTTGCTCAACTTGCTTCTCTAAGCACTAGCTCAATGCAAGCATAAGAGGCACAAAGTTTTTCTAGTGATCCATAATGGATAAGAATTTAATTACTTTTAAAACAACGAAATTTGGTATTTAGGACTTTTATTTCAATTCCTTAAATTAATTGCCTTCGAAGAAAAATAGGATGTTTCGGAAGAGGGAGATCAATATTAGATACTAAATCTTCCTTATAAAAGAATTTATAGAAAAATATCAATTTCAAATGTAAAATAAAATTTAATATTTTAAAAAAATATTAAGAAGTATATTTATAATTATAACTCAGTGCGTTTGACGGACCCTTTTATTTTAAAATAATAGAAACCAAATTCTGTATATGGGCTTTTGATTCTAAACCCTTAAGGGATAAAATCATTTTTATTAAAAGCAAAGAGGGAAAAAGGAGGGTAAGGGGAAGATAAAAATATATAATCTTCATATTTTCTGTGTTATTTAAGTTATGAAAATGTACACAAAACATAATAGGGATAAAATGTAATTTTATAATGTTTATTTTAAATATTTTACAAGAGAAACGAAAAGAAATACATTTTCTATGTAGTTACCATGGGTCAGCGCTTGCCTGGGTTCACTCTTCATTAACTGTTAGTTTAGAACAAACATTGATTGTCTTACCTTTTACATTAATTGTTCTCTCCTGATTGTGAATTAAATATCCTCATTTTATCCTTATGTGCATCTATCTCATATGCAACACAGGAAATCTGCTTATTTTACACAGCTCATATGCGAGGGGATTTTTGGCAAATATTTTGGTAGGATCGGAAAAATGAGGATAACTGAAAGTCATGAGGAATGGCTGTTCTGAAGATGTTAGAGGGGGATTTCTCTTATTATTTATACTTTTTAAACCTTTTCCTTTGGTTTCTATTCGATTTAGCTTTAAGCCCTCCTCTCAACTCATTAAATTTCAGCACAAAATTTTACAGTTTGCAACTGAAAGATTAAATACTGAAATAGGTTTTCAAATAAATAAATATTGGTCCTCTTATGAGTTTTTTTTTTTTTTTTTAATTTAAATGTTAGAAACCACATTTTGCAACTAGCATGTATTATAATTTTTTTCACTTAGCTCTATAATTAGCGAATATACTTAAGATTTTGACTTGTTTTAAAACCCCAACCCTTTCGGCCAATTTCAGCCATGAACAAACTCATTAAACGTTTCGCCGTAATACCAACACACTCAAACACATAACATGTCAGTTTGAAATATTGACAATTGCATTTACACCAGCTCTAGTAGAGAGAGATCCACATGTCTAGCTTCCATGAGTGTTTTGAGCAGGGGAAGGCAGCAGTAACTGTATTTACAAACGCACTAGGTGTATAAACACAAATGTAGTCGCCATGTTACGAACGAAGAGAAACAGATAAATTATTGTTCAAAAAGCGTGCAATTGCAGCTCATTAACGGGTGTAATAAATACGCCAGGAGCACAAAGAATCTTCATTTCCCACTGAATTTAAATTAAATTGAAAATAATTATACACTCATGTATAACGAGCTCCACGTTTTCCGCTGTCCAACTGATAATTACTTACACCTATCAATAAATAACTTTCTCTCAAAGTGAATTTTACATTTTATAAAATGTAATTTGTTGAAAAATAATAGTCGGTCCAGTGCCTTGGGCGTCTATAAATGATTGAGTAATGCTAAATACGATCTTCCCTATGATTTATATTAGTCCAAAGAAGAATAAAGATAATAAATATCTTTATAAAATATATCTGAGCTACTAATAATACAACATATTAAATTATAAATAATAAGTACAATAACAGTATTGTAAGTATTTGGCTTTATAAATTGAGATAAGATATTGTGTTTTTTAAAAACTAATCTATCACCTCTTTTCTACTTAAAATAATAAATTTGAAAGGTAAAATGGTAATAGTTATGTAGAGAATCGAACCACTAGAAGTTAATGAAAAATATCGCTGGATTATAAATTTTCTTGTAAGTTCATTGTGTTCAATTTGTAAATAAAAATGGGAATACTTAAATAAACAATAATACTTAAATTTTGTCTAGTTAAGTTTACCTTGAAACCTGTTGTTTACTTCAAAACATTGAATTCAATTAGATATCCTATTATTGTCGAATTAACGAAAAGGTATGAGTAAATGACTGTTAACTGGTTCATTTTAATGAATTTCCTGAGGCGACTTATATATATATATATATGGATCACAGATCAGTACACACCTGTATATAGCGCTCTGTCTCTCCAACTATAATATACGAGTTGTGGGAAGAACTGAGATCTCAAACATACATTTGCAGTGAAGTGTCAGTGTCATACATCTTAACAGAGAGTAAAGCGAACTATTTTTGTAGCCGTTATCCTTAGCACTGGGGTCGACAGGGGAAGACCTGTCCGGCCCCCACCTCGCCGTGCTAAGCTCTCATAGCCTCCCTTATCTCTCTGCCTGTAGAGTAGGAGGCTCCGTTCCAGACTCTTAACCCAGCGTTACAAGTTCGAGACTCGGCCACTCTACTCTTTTTTTTCTCGTATAAATTAATTATTAAATTATGGGAGGCAATCATTATCATCAGGTGATTGCTAGTGGAGGGCGAAAAGGGAAGCGTCGTGGTGCACCCATGACCCCTCCTAAAGATAAGAGGCGGCATTCCGCCAGTAGCACTCCGTTTAAGAGAGAACTACTCCTATCACGCCCCAGCAACTCTCTCTCTGTTAGGTTACTTTTATGCAAAGGCGACCTACCAGCCCAAACAAGAAGAACCTCTTCCTCAATGCCAGCCTCCCAGGAGAGAGCAACCTGCCATCTCTCATGTTCCTCCTCCGTCAATATCTAATAATTTCCAATCCATGCTCCAATCCTTTTTCTCGGAATTCCGCACCCTCATCACTCCTCTCCTATACCTACTGTCAGCGGTAATATCTAATATGTCTTCCTCGTCTGTCAGTAAATGAACTCTTTCTCTACTAGATCCTTTTCTGTCCTTTTCTGGAATGCTAACGGCATTTAAACACATACAAACGAACTCAAACTAACTCTGGAAAACAAATGTATAGACGTACTCTTACTTACTGAAACACGAATAACAAAAAATAAAAAACTCAACTTACCAGGCTATACAACTTAACTAACTGATCACCCAGTCGGACGAGCTCATGGTGGAACAGCGCTCCTTATTCGCACTTCCTATACTCATCATTTAATACCTTCCACTCCTACAGACTCGCTCCAATCCACTTCAGTGTCCATCAATACTTCCACTTCCCCAATTACCTTTTCTGCAGTATATTGCCCTCCTAACAAATCTATCACCTCAGGCCAATTTTAAGAGCATTTTAAATCCCTAGGTTCCCGTTTCCTCTCTGGCGGAGATTATAATGCGAAACATCTGCAGTGGGGCACTAGAACGACCAACACCCGTGGCCGTGCTCTGTATAATGCTATCTCCTCTCACAATCTCTCCACTCTAAGTCCGTCCTCTCCCACCTATTGGCCTACAGTCGTAAACCGTCTTCTTGATATCCTAGATTTTTTCATATGTAAAAATCTTATTAACTACCATCACTCTGTAAAAACATTAAATGAGCTTTCCTCTGACCACAACCCTGTCCTCCTTACACTGTCTCTCACACCTATCCCTAGACAATTGCCACGAACCTTAATAAGCGGTCCCATTGAGTGGTTACTTTTTAGAACTCTCCTAGAAGAATCACTTGACCTCGGAATCTCCTTAAAAACCTTTATAGAGCTGGATGATGCTGTTCAGTTCTTTACTATAAAGATTCAGCAATGTCTTTGGAAGGCTAACTTAAAACCCACCAGCACCTGCTGCACTCTAAGTTCAGCTGAACCCCTCCCTGATTACATTAAAAACCTCATACAAGCTAGGCGGCAAGCTCGAGCCCTGTTCCAGAGGTACAGACATCCCTCAGATCGTAGGGAGTTCAACCAGCTATCTCGTCTCGTAATGCAAAAACTAGGTGCTTTACGAAATAAGGCATTTAAAGTCTACCTGTCTAGCATCTCAAGAAGAGACAAATCCCTCTGGACTGCTACTCGCTGGATTCTGAAGTATCATGAACCTTCTGCCCTCTTACGTCGAGGAGATGGTTCCTGGGCCTGTTCCGACAAAGACAAGGCCCAAATGTTTGCCCAGCATCTAAAGCAAACATTCACTCCTCATCCAGATCCCGACAACTTGTCCAATAACGCGGTGGTTGAGGAGTCACTGGATATACCATTACCAATGTCCTTACCGATTAAGGCAGTGACACCTTCTGAGGTCAAAAAATTAAATAATAAAAAAAAAGTGTAGGTTCAGGGGAGATCAGTTAAAAATTTAGATTTAAGACGATAATATTTTTATTATTTCTTTTATTAGGAAACGTGACATTAATATTTTTTTTTATAATTGTAATTTGTGTGTTAGGTGGTCTTTTTTAATTTAATGAATGAAAACCAAATTTAGTAAATAAGCTTTTCATTACAACATTTGAATTCATTTATTTTTTGTTAATTCAAATGAGAAAAAAGTTAGGTAAGAATATACCAAAATTGACGACGGAAATATCTTTGTTATTATTTTGAAATTTACGAATACGTTTTTAGAACATAGTAGGTGTTAAATATAATTTTATAAAGTTTAAATTCAATAGTATTTTTTATGTGAAGCGCTTATTAAGAAAGAAATTTAGGAATGTAACCAAGACTCTTTCTTCCCGCTTAGTATTGAGCATACATCATTGGCCATAACTTTTTCTCCTTTATTTACATTAAAATGTATTATGTATTATTCACTTTTATTTACATCTATCTGTAATAAAACAAAGGTGAATCTGTTTAGGTTATCCTGTACTTTCGTGTTGGGCATTTTATAATTTAGACAATATGGTGTAGGGATTTTCTTTTAGAATAAAATATAATCTGAGAGTTTTTATAAAAAGTATAAGATGGAAAAGGTTATTTGAAATTATCTATTTTTTAACGTTACATTTTTATGAGTTAGAAGCGTCTTTTTATGTGTTTAGTAGATATTGCTTCTCTTAATTGCTTTGTTAGTTTCAAAGAGCCATAAGCATATATTCATATACAATCCTCTTTGGTAACACTAACTAAGATAATGCTTTGCTCAACTTGCTTCTCTAAGCACTAGCTCAATGCAAGCATAAGAGGCACAAAGTTTTTCTAGTGATCCATAATATTTGCTCAAACTCTTTCTATTCATTCCTTTTATATAAAAATTATTTGCGTACGAGTGGCAAAAAAAAAAAAAAAGAAAAGTATTTTATTATTTGATTTAATATGATAAGATATTTTCTGAAGTGATATAATTTCCTCGTTTAAATTCCATGATTGCTTGTTTCTTTTTTTATATAAATAAACTGAATATCCGGTAAATTGATATTTGAAACAATAAAGACAATAAACTCTTGATGTACTTGCCTGTTGGCGCATTTATGAAACTTATCTTTACTCATTTTTTACATGTGGCAAGACAAAAATAAGTCCCTTTAAAATTTCTTCTGCTTTACACTTACATAGTTACCTTTCTGGTTTATAGAAACGTAATATTCCTTCAGATAAGAGATGGTTGCTCCCTGGACATTATTAATCCCCTCTCTATTGTTATGTAGAAGATAAAAAGTATGGAAAGACTATATGAAAGACAGTCTGACATTAAACAAAACATAATGGAGTGATATAGATTTGATAAAAATGAAAATGGAGGAGTGCTGCTAAAAACGCCGGCCTATGACCTTTTGCAATCTGCTTCGACCCCTTAACTAGTAGAATAAGTAATAATTAGAATTCCGCGCGTTGAATTATAAGAGGATATGTCAAGACTACAGGCTGGCAGGACTCCTGGGGAGGGCTGTCAAGGTAAAATATGGTGTTGAAAATCTGTGTTCATTAATCATCGGACTAATGATACACTTTAAAGGGGAAAAGAGGACGAGCGAATCACATAGAGTCGGAATATCACATTAAAATGTAGGCTGATAACCGGCAGCTGGAAAACCTTCCCTCCCCCCCGCTTTTAGAAAAGGATTTAGATTAAGTTTTCTTAATAATTCTTTTGAATCTTAGTACAAATCAGTGAGAAATTTTAAATATAGTAGGTTTGAAATTCAGGCCAAAACGTTGGCTAATATAAAAACTTTTTTGGTTACATATTAGTTTTTAATTCTTCAACTACCATGACCGAATTCCCGACAATTCTCTCTTCATAGAACTTGACTGCCAACAATTCATCCATATTGATTACATTTTTAGTTTTCAGAGATTTTTATCTTTCGGATTTTCAAAATTAAATTAATTTTATGTGATTTTATATGAATTTTTAATTGCATAACATTTACCACGTTAGCTTTAAGTATTAAAAAAAGAAATAAATCAAGTGAAAAATTTGCAGCATCAATTTTTTAAAGCTTTGATAACTTTTCAAAATATTTATTATATTTTTTTAAATATTATCTTATCCATTATTATTTTTACTTTTCATCTGAAAGCTGACTCTTAAAATGAGTTTATTTAATTTTTAAAATATGATCATATTATGCTTTTTTAAATTCTTGGCTACGCCCTTCACTTAGATGGATGCTCAATGCTTCAGAATCAAAAACTTCTCGAAGATTATGGGAAACTCTACAAACTTAAGAAAGCCAATTCAGTAGCTCCTTCACCTTTGTAGAATCTTCACCTGAGTAGAGGAAGCATACAGGATTGGTAAAGTTGGATCTGCCATGCTAAGACACAGAAGTAATGGCAAATTTACAGAATACAGCCTGAAATAAGACTTATAAGTACATAGTCCAGTAGACTTACATATTTATATTAAAAAAAAAATGAGTAGAAATAATTATTTAAGTGAAATTTAAATTTGGGAAATGCGCTCATGACGTACAATATGTTTTGAAATATCTTTGGGTACTCCATAAAGTGGCGTAGGTAACGTATAGTAGAAGTAGTACTCCTCTTCCTGAATTCGTGGCCCAAAACTTAACTTTAATGTCATGTTCGGATGTCTGTTAGGAAGTTTTCCTAAGTATTTACTTGTTCGATGGCGCCTACTCTATTAAAAATGCACTGTTTATTATTAATGATTTAATAAATCTACTTGAGAAAAGAGATTTTCTTATTAAAATGTACTTCTAACAGGACAATTTGACTCGATTGACTCTCTTCTTCTATATTTTTCTGGGATTGAAGGTCATCAATTAGGCAATGAAAAATTGTAGTCTCATTCAAACTTATAAACATTTATTCCAACTTAGGATTAGTCGCTTTCGGAAGGCACGGAGAGTGACCTAGGAAGGTGCCTATAGAGACAATTAAGTCTCTGATAGAAGCTCTGAAGATATTTTAAGTGTGAATGAGTCTATAGCAGATATACTCCATTGCCTGGCTGATGGACTGTTCTCAAAGCGCCAAAACCTCTGTAAGTATCCTCAAAACACTTGGTAGGTATCATCTGGGAAATATATCAGACCTAATTTCTATTTCAAACATACTCCCTTTTCTAAGCCCTTGGGTTTAAATATTGGGATTTCATGGCCTCAAATTCACTGCTCAATTGATTGAACAAGGCTCTTTCTCTTACCATATTGACTTCAATGATCATTGACGACATATATTTTTGAGTTGTTTTTATTCATATTTTCGGGCTCATTTGACTTATCGCATAAATATTCGTTCTTTTCTAATTCATCATTATCGTCTTTTATTTATATTTTTCATGAAGGACATATTTTTGTTGAATATTAGATGATATCGATCAGTAAATTTAAACATATTTAAAAGCCCAATGACAATTTTTTCAGATACAGTGACATTTATTTTTTGTAAGAAAAAGATCAGATCGGCATTGCAAACAAACATTTTTTTTTTTTTTTTTTCACCGGCATAATTTATTTATTATTTTCGCATATGTTATAGGCTTCATGGTAGAACTTGAGTAGAAGACTACTCACGTAAAGTTTAATCCACAACAGAATTTGTTTTTATTTTCCTTCATTTTTGAGAGGGTGTATTCCTTTGCTTTGTCCAGTCAAGCGGCATATTGAAAAATAATATTTTGTATGCTCTTCGGAAGTATTCGGAGGGTTTTTTCCTTAGCAATTACTCAGCCTTACTGCCCTAATACTTGGTAGGAGGGAACAATTTATATGTTGGACTCCAACCAGGTGGGAGTCAGTGACCATAATTCCAGCTGGGGTAGGCTTGAAATTAATAAAAGAGATCGACCTTCTGTATTAATTAGAGCGAGTGAGTTTCTTCTGGAAGCGGGCTGAAATGAGAAATGCCTCATGGCCTTCTTACTGAAACTCGTCCAGACACAGAATTCTTTAATGACCTTCTCATTCTCCACCCTTCCTCCTCCATTAGGTTCGTTCCCTCCCCCCCCCCCTTAACCAGTTACTGGCAAAACAAAAATGCCCTCGATAAGTCCCTAATTGTTTTTGAATCCCGCCGCCCCCCAACTGTTGGCCCGCCAAAACACTGCGCCTTTCGAGTCAGTTTCACTTTATTAATTAATTTCTAGCGTCATTAGAAGGTTTATAGGAGCGTCTTTAATCTGCACTCCTCTTTCTTTCTTTCTTTCTGACTCTCTCTTAATTGCCCTTCTTGTGCTTCTGACGCGTTTTCGGCGTGAACGAAAGAAAAGAACTTCGTAAAAAAAAATAAAAATAAAAAAATAAAAGGACAATAAACAAACAAAAAAAAAAAGTTAAAAGAACCAAGGAAAACGAACCCTTCCTTTTTAGCCATTATTACCATCCCTTCAGTTTTTAATGCCATATTTTTCTCCTCACATTTTCCTTTCATTTTTCTTCCAGGGCTCGAATCCTGGTTATTCGCCACCTCTCTCTTACACCATCTTTATTTTTGACTCTCGTACTTCCGCCCAACCATTCTTTCTTCTTCTGCCCCTCCTTCTCGGTTTTCCCTAATGAGGCCTTACTTTCGCTTTTCCTTATCATACTGAGTGCCTTAAACTTCCCATTGAAAAAAAAATTAAGATAAGCATTCTTAATTTTATTAAAACAAATAATTGTTTGTTTCTAAGGAAAGCAGGCTTCTTGTAAGAAATCATTAAAATTATAATTATAATCAAATATCACATTCTGATTAAATAAATAAAAAGAAGCAAGTGTAAAAAAAAAAAAAAAATTCATTCAGCGAATTAAGGTGACCAATTTTATTTAATGAATCCATTGAATAATATTGACAAATTACATTACATCATTAGATTATATAAATCCATTGATTGATGAATTAAGTATATCTAATAATATTATTTATTAATTATTAACGAATAATTACTCTCTGTAAGTCAGTAATATTATATTTTTTGGCTGTAGTTTACTTCACTCGTTTTTGTATTCAAGTGAAGTACAGTAAGTAGTGTAGAAAAAAAAAGATAATTCTCCTTTCAAAGAATCATTACTTTATACGAACCCTTTACATTTTTTTCTATGACTCTGAACACTTTTTATTTTTTTTCATATTGTTTGTGTGGGTGTGAGTGTTTTAGTTTATGGATACACTATTATTAAAGAAACTCCTCAAAATAAAACATTGTTTGAGGAGGACAAATCTATTCAAAATATGAATGCTTCTAAGTAACTGTGTAGTTTCTGGACTAAATTTAATGAGGTATTTACGCTCTGATTGAGTCCATAATCATAAACTATAGATTTTTCTCAGCTATTAACCAATAAATGTTTATTATTTTTTATTAAAATTGTTATTAGTTTGTTACGGCTTTAATACAAATACTAAACATAAGTAAGGAGATTCTTACTTCGGAAAGGTGTCTAAAGACAGGGATAGATAGATTTTAGATAATATTCAATATACATGTCTAGATTAAGTAGATTTTAACCTGGGTACTGATCAGTCTAGGTTTATATTTCATATTTCATATTGGTACAATAATACGGTATTTCAGAAAAATTTATGATTTAATATAATTCTTAAATTTTGAACACTTAATGTTTGAGCATCATGTTTAAATTCACCATTTGTCCACTCCTGTGACTCCTTAGGGATCTCGGGACAAGACTTCCTCACCGCTTTTACCCCTTGAGGGACGATCGTCCTTCGCCTATCACTAGACAGAGACCTTCATTTGAAATTATACAAAGCAATCTCGATGCCGATAATTCTTCTAAGGAACCGATTCTTAAATACCTGGTGCTTTGACGAAACAGTTACAGGCTCTTTCTATAATCCACATCCGTATAATAACAAGCTTTTTAAATTAATGTCTAAAAAATCTTATTTTTGTCCTTAGAAAGATAAAATTTCCAGAGTCGGGAAAAATTTTCATTTAGCACTCTATTTGTTCATGTATTTGTCTATGCCATATTTTATCGTCACTTTATTGTCAAGGTTGTGAACTCGTTTATACCTATGTTCTCTTCTCCGATAAAAGGAGAACTTCCATTTCTGGCATTAATTCTAAACTATTTAATTCTTCCTTGACTGATCCTTGATCTTTCCTTCCTCGAGTCAAGTTCAACTGTAGTCCTCTTCTCCAAAATTGTATATTTCAACTAAAACTATTTGAATTGGAGCGGTGAAAATATGACACCCTTGATTTACACCTGTTTGAGAGATAAATGTGGAAGAAAATCTCCACCTTTTCTTAACAATGCAGTAAAAAGCTACATACACATTCCTTGTAAGCGAGATAATTCTACTATTAATATTGTTTTTTCTCATGACTTTCTAGAATCTGTCCCATTTTACAAGATTAAAAGCATTAAAACAAGTCGACCAACACAAGATAAGAAGAAGATTAATACTCTTGTGGCAGTGTAAAAGATGATTACCACATAAGGTATTCATTCCTTTCCTGCAGGACCTTTTTCTTCAGGAGTTAAACGGTTCTCTCCTTGTCCTTGGCTTTGATTGGGTCTTTCATTTGATTTAGAATAACTCTTCTAAACACCTTAGCACCCATTAGAGAGCTATTCCCCTCCGATTTTCATACTTGAACAGATGTTCTAAACCTCAACCTCAACCTTGTATTCTAGTCGTTGTTTTTTTTAAACCTTACGTCCACAAATAAAGGTGTCACGACAGTGACGACAAGAATGGTTTTCAGAATTCAGCCTGCATATTATCATTGTCCGGGGACTTGATGTTTTAAAGTTGAGGTATTGTCTTGGCTACTTCTTCGATTATGTTGTTGACTAACTCTACTATTATCTTCACCTGCAGCTTCTTCAGTAGCTGGATTCAGAAGCTCAAAGAACATTCCGTCTCTGAACTTTGGCTTTGTCAATCCTTAGAAATATACTGGGCCTTGTAATTCACATCCCGTGTTATGAATTTCCTGGGAATGTTGTATTGTTGACAGATGTACCATTCTGCAGTCCTGGCACTCGGCAACTTCTTTGACCTCGTCAGCCAGTTTGCCCGTCCAGTATCATTTATCTGTGCAATCACTTCTTTTAATTTTTTCTCATTTTTATTCAGATATTTCTAAGACAGGTTTTTTTTGGTGACACTGAGTACAATATTTTAGATTTTTTTCATTTTATTTTACTTTTCTTCATATGTCATTGCTCATTTATTCCTTTTTTTTCTATGCCATCCTATATAAACAATATTTCTTCGCCCCAGCAAGAGATCCTATATAGAAGCCCACTTTCTCCCTATTTCCTGGGTGCACTCTCTTCTACTTCAGACATGATTTCCAGCCTGCCAAAACTCTGTAATATTTAGGACACTTTCGTCATGAATATGGGATCTAGGTGAGACGACATCCCCTCTTGCCTCGATGATAGCCCTGAAGATGGGTTACAATGTAAGCCAAAACGTTGGTAGATAATTAAAAAAAATACACATTTTTTTTTTTTAATTTAATTTTTTTGATCATGAGAGGTTTTGTTAAAGCTCTTTCCTCCTTAGACCTAGATTCTATATAAGATAATACTCTTTGTTACTTTAGTAATTATTTTTGTTAAATAATTAAAGATAGCCTTTGTATTATATTTGAAGCTATTTTTTTGTAATATAATATACGAATTAAAACAAAATAATTCATAATATAAACTATCAACATAAGAAATGTAAATCTTTTTGTATTTTTAGATAATCATGCAAAACTTGCCCCTTTATTNTAATTTTTTTGATCTACCTTGACCCAACAAAAAAAAACATCTACTTGTAAAAAATTAAGCCTCCTCTTTAACTTTAGATAAACGCAATCGATCTGCGGTTAATATTTTATTTATTTTATACTATTGTAGATTTATTTTGGCAAGAAGCTATTTTGATTCTATCCTTGGCAAGTATGTGTAGGATATGTAGCTACGTCTGCATCTCTTTACTTCCTAACATAAAAAAATGATGACTTTTCCTATTTTCGGTTATCGTGATATGGTCTATCAAAATTAGGTATCGGAAGTCAGGAGATACGCATGAGACAATTCCCATTGGGGAATAGTGATTCACAAATCAATGGTCCGTTGGTCTGGCAGAGTTCAATGAACTTCTTCCCATTATCATTGGGTTCTCCAGTTTATCCAGATATGCCATTAATTATTTCAATATATTTGCTATTATTTCTGATTTAGGAATTAATGTCCGCCTTATTAATTACAATATCCTGTGATTCTTTTTCTTGAAGCGTTCAATGAAAGAGATCATAAAATGAGACCTTAGCTCTCATTCTGTGGGAGTATAGCATTTACATCCATTTAGGGTAACTTTTATCATCTGCTGAGACGTAGGTTTCAAATCAATATGGCTACAATAGAAGCACATCGATGGGTTTTTTATTGTTGAGCATTATGCCCACTCTTTACCAATGAAATAGTAGGACTACTCCATTTGTTTGCTGGTGATCACCAAATGATATCCAATGACTTTCATCAAGCCAAGTATTTCGTATCAGCCATTTTCCATTTACGTTACCAACCTTCCACACCCTACACACATTCCAAAAGACTAAGCGTATTCCTTAATTTCCCGCCAAAGATATTGCGTTAGTATCTGTCCTCCTGTAATATAAGTATTAGAGTAGCAAATCGGTCAATCAGCTCCGAGCCAGATGTAGGGGGTACTAAGTAGGGGAACAAACCCTATGCTGTGTGCTGCAGGTGACCTTAATCAGTGGAGGGGGTGTGCATAGCGAGCCGAGGGTGAGAAATGGTGTCTCCAGACCTGGAGGACAAGTGGCAGACGTCTCACAACGCCAAAACATGTTAATTAGCATATCGTATTTTAAATCACCTTTAGATAAGGTAAGTTAAGTGGTGGATATTAAAATTCTTCTTTTATGCAACAAATTTCCTTTGCAGAACACTCGCTGGCAGTGGCGGAAGGCAGCCGTTCGAAAGCAACTGAACAAAACTTTTTTGTATTTGAACGTCATTGAGGTTTTTATAATTAAAAGTTTCTTTTATGTTTTCCACCGGGCTTTTCTAGAACTACATTTTTTATTATTAAGTGTTATTAATATAGATTTTATCTAATCAACATTTATTTCTTATAAATTTCAAAGACTTGCTTATACGCGAAAAAAAAAGTTCTTCGAGGAAATTCTTCAAAATGTTTTTCATAAAAAATGGTTGAATTTCTGCAATCATGCAAAAACGTAAATAAACAAATGAAATATATAAAAACAGGGCACGAGACACAGTCATGAGGAAATAGATGGTATGAAGGTGTGAGTTTTAGCTCAGATTGAGATTCGAGCGAAGATAATCATTAAGAGTTCATTATTATGTATTACTATTATTTATTGGTAGGTTAAGTGATTACTTGAAGGCCACCTCCCGGGATACTATATTTACCTCTTGGTGTGTGTGGAAGAGCACTAAGGAATGCTGTTTTGGAGATGTAACCGAACAAACTGGATTGGTTCGCCTAGCACCATCTGGTCTTGGGGCTAGTAGTGAGTTGGGGATTTTCAGAAAGACATTTTGTAATTTGTTAGACTGAATGTGATGATAAATTATGAAATAGCGGAAAGAGAAAAAGTAAGAATGTGTAAGATAGGGGTTCAATCCCTAGCTAGTGAGTGTACAAAACGACAGACGATTTGTGGCAATAGAAATCTCCAGAAGATGAACAAAAGAAGAATGTAATATCTATTTTTTTTTCAAATATAATAAAAAAAAAGGTTTGCTATTGCAGGTTTTGGCAACTGCTATTAGCAAATTGCAAATTTACAATCGACACACATTTATTTATGAAAAGACGGAGGTGGTAGGAAAAATTGATATTTTGTGACACATTTATCATCGATGTACGAGTTGAATTTGAATTTTTTCTTGTTTTTGAGTCATTTTGTTAAGAAGCTTATTGGTCAGAACTTCATGCGGTGTTCATATAAAATAATATCTTCTTCATGCGGGAAATGCGTTAACTAAGCAGATTCAATATGCTTCATTAAAAATGGGTAATGACCAATGAGATTGTAATTTTGCAAAGAGGGTATAGACCATAAACACCTTTGTGGTCATGCCCTTAGACTGTTCGGAACGTTGGGGCAGTGGAATGGAAGGTCCCCAGAATAAAATGCTTTTACATTTACAACAGCTTTCTTAACATATTCTTCTTAAGTTACTGTATAAACTACTATTGTTTTTCTTGAGACTGTAATTTGTGGTGATGGTGGCTTTAATGCTCTCTATCCCTTATAATATTATTCAGTGAAGACGAACTGTGAAGCATTTGAAAAGTATAAACCCAGAAAACATTCTTTTAATAAAAGTGGTTACATTCATCTTCTCAATAAATAGTTATTAAGGTCTTCAAATGGAGATAAACAAAGATCATGTTTTCTTTTTTACTTCCGAAAAATAAAAAATGCAGCATAGGTTCCAAAAAAAAAAAAAAAAATGTTTCTTGCTTTTGTTAAGAAGTGGTTAAGTGAACACCAGAGCTCAAATTGTTTCGCCCGTTTTTTCTTAAGTAATTTTGATGCAAATGGTAAAAAAAAAAAAAAAAAAAAAAAAAAAAAACTACCAAAATTATTCAATAGGGAGGACCATACACAGCTTGTTACCTAAAAACATTTTTATACACATATAATACATATGTATATATAAAATGCACTGTTCCCCCGTGGGCATTTCATAGCCATCCTTAACTGGCATTACCCACATTAAAACTATTTCAACGGCTGCATACAACTAATGCCGTTAAAATGGCAAAAGTTTTGTTTTGTTTTAAAATATATTCCGTGTTTAATTAGTAATGATGAATTAAAATATATAATTTATGCATCGAACTATATTCCATTTGCATAACTACTTTATAGGGCATACGTCCTGGCAACAATTATTTCTGATGTGGGGCAATTCATTTTCCCCTGATTAATGACATTACCCTATCAGCTTGGCTATTAATGGGAATTGCGGGGGGCTAGAGAGAAAATTGACGTAAATTCATATCTAGGACGCATATAAGTGTGCGTTGAACACGGTCTAATCGATATTTTTTAATTTCACTCAAAAGCGATTTTGGTACATTAATTTAAAAGTAATGTACCACCTTGTACTTTTCCTGAAAAAATTATAGTTTCAAAATAGAAGCACAATAAGACCATGTTTATCAATAAACCCAGGCTACTAGCCATGTATTAATTTTATATAAATTGATCTGAAAATTTGATGAGAGAAATGTTGAATCCCTAAATGGACTAAAAAAATGCAGAGAACATATTATAGAAAAAGGCATATGGAACATGATTAGTGATGTCAGCTCTATGGCAGGTATAGAATGGCATCCTTCTAGTGGCAGCCTTCACTGTTCAAAAGGTTGCTAGCCTATTGCAGGTAGTTGTTACGTGAGAAATGAAAATTTGTTATTGAGAAAAATCAGGGCGAAAAGGAGTGTGTGGGTTACTTGAAATGTCAAGTGTGAGTAAGAAAGTTTTTTTTTGCGTAGCGGGCATATTATATTTTAGAGCAATGGAATTTCCTGAAGTTGAAAATAATTGAAAATATGTCTTCTTTCAATGAACAGGTTTGTTTATTGACATAAGATATATTTAAAGAGGTACACGGCAAAATTTAACAATTAAGAGTGGAGGTTTACCTGAATTGTTAATTTTAACTAAGATTCGACAATTAGTTTTATTTAAGTAATTGAGCTTATCGCTTATAAATGTAAATTGAAAGACGAAATTGGTTAACAGGGCAAAATTGGACAAATCTAAGAGTGGGGGATGGTTAGAAATGTCAAGTGCGTAAACAAAAAGTTTTTTTTAACTTAACGGGCGTAGTATTTAGTTAAGATAGACGCAACTTAACTCAGATATTTCTATTGACAAGTGAAGTATTTACAAAGCAAAATTGCACAAGCAGAAGATGAGGCTATCTGTACCGGGAACTTTAATTTTATGGCCTCAATTAATTGTTTTTAAAAAATGAAATTTGGTAAAGCCTTTATATGTAAAATGACAAATCGAGTTCGTTTAATGGAGTGATATCAGAAGAGATAAAGTGGGTATTACAGAAAATGTCAAGTGGGAGTAAAAAATGTTTTTTCACGACAGCAAAAATGTAATAATCTTATTGTTATTTATTATATTATATTTTATTGTTAACAACCGACTCTAGGGACGAAAAATCAATAAATGGGTGAAATATGGCAATATGGCAATCTTCTCAGTTCAAGAGTTATAACCACACTGCGTTCTAAATACAGTTGGACGCACGCACACCACTAGTGCAACTCATTCGTAGGCGCACGTTCGTGGTTGGATTTCTTATAATTTACTCTTATCAAAGACACAACATGGGATTTTCAGAAACGTGTAAATCAAAATCTTGACCTCGGCTTGAGATGAAGCTAACCTTCCTTCTTCCAAAGTGCATAGCCCCAGGAATAGAGAATTACAATTCCAGGGTCAAGTCTTCTTCGCTGACATCCCATCGTTGTTCACCATATTCTCTACTGGCTTGTGTGTCAATACCGACAGAGGTGCATTCATCATGCTGTAGATTCTATTTTTTATTGGGTCTTAGTTATTATTATGGTTGAGTTGGTTATTATTATTGTCATAGCAGAGATTGAAGTATGTAAAAATTTGGTAAGAAAGAGACAATTGATTTATCAAAAGTAATATGAAGATCAAAGAACTATTAATTTTTACTGTCTGTGTATGTATTGATATTATGAAATGTGTTGTGAACAGCTTAAATAATAAAATTATGACCCAAACTAAATTTTTAAATTCTAAATAAGTTCCAGAATTAAATTATATTTTGTGGCAAAAAAGGTATTATTTTAAAGCTATTGGAATATCTAACATGGTTACATAATCTGTAACCATTAGCTTAGACTTCTAGTACCGGTGCCTATTCATAATCCTTCTTTTATGACGTAGAACATGTCAGTCCGTAATGGAGTCGTAAAGTAATAAAATTTCCAATGTTTGTATAAAGAAAGATATAGATAATACAAAAAGGTTCATTTCATCTTGTAGACTGGTTAAAGCATTGTATATTAAGGGATATCGCTAAGAGTTGATAAATTGCTTTTATATATCGATGGCTTAGTATGGTGGATGGGACTGCACTGGAAGAAGGTAGGTCGAACCAACTGTTCATAATTACATTCGGAAATATCTTCTTTATTGTATGTTTCTCCTATAAATATTATAAAATATGATAGTAAAAATGATTTATGATTCCTCTAAAGTGGATGTTCTATAAATATTTGTTATAACACTAATAATAACAAAGAAATGGATATTTTGGATATTTATTAAATCTTGTTGCATTTTAAACAGTCTCTGCTACCATTAAACAAAGTCTTTTAAAGCTTTGCAATTGGCTACTATATTTCAAAATTCGACGGGACCGGCTTGACCACCAAACTTGCATTCTAATATACATTTTATTCAAAGTCTTATATAATGTAAGCATTAGAAATTTTCAGTTTACACCCACCGTGCTCTATAATTTTTCTGTACATTTCAATAATGAACAAATTGATTAATTATTAGTATGGTCTATCTCTAAAACCTACTTTCCCTCGATCGGTTTCGGACATTAATGAATTGATAAGCTGGTTCGTTTATTTTGAAAGTGGTGTAAGTCATTTTACAACCCACAAACATGTATTATTGTCGTCTAATTCGCCTAAAACAAATGTATATAATCAAACTATCATACCTTCTATTATCCGTCTTCATTGTTTCTGCAAACCATCTTCTGTTGGCGAGCGCTTTCTCGGGGACTCTGACCCTTATAACTCGCGCGTGTGACAGACCTTATCGCCGACAAAGCGACCGTTACAGCTATACCTGACGCATCCGACTAACTAACAGAATAAAAAGACAGTTGAATACAGACAGTGACAGTGTACGCATGTATTCGGCCAGAAGATGGACAATGTCCGAAAGCGCTCGCCAACAGAAGATGGTTTGCAGAAACCAATGAAGACGGATAATTGAAGGTATGATAGTTCTATATTCATTGGTGGTGGAAATAACCTTTTAGTATATAATCAAATTAAACATCGATAAAAGAATAGAAACAATGCCATACTAAATATAATTTGTCTAAATTGTTTAATTAACAGATATGACTTTTCTGGAAACAAGAGAAAATTGACTTATAAAACTTTAAAAAAAAATTATGGTCTATATATGGATAAAAATAGGTAACATATTTTAACTTAACTACGTGTATGTATGTAACTACGTGCGTATATCCTCATGAGATGTCGACTAAACAATAGTGTAATGAAGACATTATAAATATCTCACAAGGTAATTAATGGTAAATCCGTAAAACGATTCTCTGGGTGTAATTAAGTTCCCTATAAATCTCAGCTCAATAATATCAGGTTGGATTCCTACTTGAAGATCGCCAGAAAAAGTCAGAGTCACTTAATAGCTTTCTTGAAGTTGGGGTGGCCACTTCCCCCACTCCTCCTCCTCCCGCCCCTAGGCTTTGAAGAAATGGAAGTGTAATTGTGATAAGAAGTCCAAAGGGGATGTTTTCTCACCCTCTCTCTCTCTCGCTCTCCCTCGTGCTATCCATCATCTCGGAGACACCATTGACTCACAGGGACGGACCTGCCACCCACACAGAACAGAACCACCTCACGAGGGCTATTACCGATATAACTTTTTCTTCCAAAGAGATATTAAATTTTGACTGACTAACATCCAAACCACAATATTTTTACACGCCTTAAATTTAATTAATTAACGTCAATTAAAGTATTTCTGTTATAATTAATTAAATGAATAGAGAAACGCTTTTGACGGCAGAAAGAAAGACAAGAAGAACAGTCAGAGAGTTGAAATATTGACATGAGATAAATATTTGTTAACAAATTTTTACCATATTGTATTTGACTTTCAATAGTTTTTCATATTCACTTTAAATGTTCTAAGGAAATTGAGGAGTATTTCAAAAACTCGTCACACGCGAAAACTAACTTGATTTTTAATGAGATATGATACCATGAAAACTGGGGAGCTAGATTTCAAGACTACTAGATTGGTGGGAAAGTGAAAGTCAGCTCTAGCACACAGTAATCGTAGTTAAATTTGTTAATATCTTATGGAAGATAAAGGAAAATTAAATTTTGTCATTTTCGACAAACTTTATCACAACTCGAATAAGAACGAGAACACCTTGATCATCAATCATGGCCTTATCTAATTTCTAACAAAAAATTCTTGTGGCGTTTACAATTTGAAAGCCTAAACAACGAATTTTTACTTATATTTCAAGCATAACTGTGCCTCTCCGAATTTCCATACTTTTAGCATTCCTAAATATTTTGCGTAATATGTATTTTTTGGAAATATGTTAAGGAACATAAATAATAAGAAATATCATTTTAAAATATTGTTTAACTACATTTTTCCGTAATGCTAATAAGAGAGGAAATATTACGAATTTTAATTTTGTTCTATCTTTAAAACCCCCTTCCATTTCGACAGATTTAAGCTATTTAAAAGGCTCGTAAAGAAAAAATTAGGTGCTTGACGAAATGAGGCCTTTAATGCCTATCTGTCTACCCTCTCAGCAGGGGACAAATCCCCTTGGATTGCCACTCGCAGAATCCTCAAGATCCATGAAGCATCCACTCCCTTGCGTCGAAGAGATGGTTCCTGGGCCTCTTCTGACAAAAGGTCGAAATGTTTGTCCAGCACCTCAAGCAAACATTTACTCCTCATACAGATCCCTTAGACCTGTCCAGTGCCGCGGAGACCGAGGAGTTCCTGATCATGCCATCCTATGTCCTTGCAACTTATGGCAGTAACACCTTCCGAGGTCAAGTACATAATCTCTCATCTGCCTAAGTGCAAATCAGCCGGATATGATTTAATCACTGGTCAAATTCTCCGTAATCTTTCCAAGAAGGCAATTATATTCCTAACCTACATATATAATTGTATACTCCGAATTGTAGTATGTATGTATACATCCCACTCCTCTGGAAATTTTCCGACATAATATTATTTCCTAAACCTGAAAAACTACCACATAATCCTTCATACTACCGTCCTATAAATCTCCTTCATTCAATTTTTAAGGTTTTCGACAAAATACTGTTAAAACGAATGATGCCTGCCATTGAATCCTTCAATTCTCCCAAATCATCAGTTCGGCTTCAGAAGTAAGCATTCTACTGTCCAACAGGCGTTTCGCGTCATAGACTACATTTCCTCTTCCCTTGAGTGCAAAGAGTACTGGAGCCTTTTTTTGGATGTTTCTCAAGCATTTGATTGAGTCTGCCACAGTGGTCTCTTGTTTAAACTGAAATCCATACTTCCTAATAACACTTACCTTATCCTTAAGTCTTACTTATCCAACCGTTTCTTTAGGGTTCGTCAAGAGTTAGATTACTCTGATTTCAACCAAGTGGAAGCGGGAGTTCCTCAAGGTAGTGTGCTTGGACCTATCTTATTCAACCTGTACTCTGCTGACATCCCTACCCATCAAAGGACTCTCTTAGCACTATTTGCGGACGACTATGCTGTCCTATCCTCCCATCACGATCCTAAAACTGCTTCTAAAACCTACAAAATCACCACGAAAAAATCAAACAATGGTGTGGCCAATGGTGAATAAAAATCAATAAAGAAAAATGCGTTCAAGTTAATTTCCAACTATGAAGACTAATATTTAACAATATTCCTTACCACATTCAAATTCCGTTCTTTACCTTGGGTTCCATCTTGACTCACGACTTATATGGGGAGAAAATACAAAAATTAAAAGAGAAGAACTCAATCGGCAATATGGACTTCTATACATACTCATGAATAGAAAACAAACTGACGCTCTACAGAACCTTATTACGACCAATCTGGACTTACGGAGTTGAAATCTGGGGTGCCGCCAAGCATCCAAAGAATCCAGTAGCACAGACCATGTCTTCTAACTCCAACCCCTACAACCCTCCCCGTTGACTCAAACGAAGATGGCCCCGTGACCTCCTGGGGACATAATCTGTAAATAATTTGAGAGTGGTGTCATTAGTCACTTTCACTCCTCATGTGATTGACATTGAATGTCATTTTATTTTAATTCATTATGGTGATAAAATTACAAAATGTTTTAATTTAACAGAATGTAATTTATAAATAAAAGTTTAATGAAAAAAATTCTTTAAAATATTGGCTCTTGTCCGACCAGGAGGATTCTCCCCCCCCAATCCTCCTCCCCCCTAGCTTTAA
>KZ807545.1:199535-218463 GCA_000696205.2 Oncopeltus fasciatus | reverse complement strand
TATATATCCAGATAGATTACGTGGTCAGCGGTTAGTAGGTGAGAGATACGATAAAACAGTCAGAACTAAATTTTCTTCAAAATGTGCATTTATTGGTATTCGTAGAGGTTTGGGCTCACTTAGGAAGCGCTAATAAAATTAACTCACAGCTCACATCTTCAGCGCTGTCAATAAAATTAAAATGACACGAGAATAGATAAGAAATATAATTTCAATGTATATTTCAATGTTATATGTTCAATTTATTATTTCTCTTAATTATATTTTAATCCTGAGGACTGTGGACAATTTAAGCCACAAACCTCGGCGAACAGTACAAAAATGCAAATGCTCAAGAAAATTACGCTATTTTGTGAACGAATTGATCCTGACCTGTAATATAACTTCAATTTTACCCCTTTTTCTATTATTAAAACAATTTTGAGTTTCGGCATTTTCAGGCACCATCAGGAATTGACGAGAATACGTCCTTAAATTTCTCAATCGACTAGACATTTTCAGCTTTGGAGGCCTTTTCCATTAAATAAGGAGATATTGAAAAAGTCCTTAGTCAAAACTATAGTAAATTCAAACTTTAGTTATCTTTTTTATATAGCAGTAATTATGAATTGAAACAATATGTCATGTAAATTTCTTCTTTGAGTTAGGTATGACAATACAAAATTACTCCCTAAGAAATGTATGAATGATAAAAACATAAACCTAATTATTTAATTTGTACTTATTTACAGATTAAATGCCATTAAAATAAATTTAGTAGGTGAATTATCACTCTAAATTTAGTTCATCTATTAGAAGCATATATTACTACAAATATATGCATATAGAAAAACAAGCTTAACCTTATATTACAATTGTTTATTTTCATGCATATTTATTAATATAATTTAAGTGTATTTTTAAACAATAAGATTCAATCATATCATTTAATTTAAATATCATCTATTATAGATACAAATTTTGGATATAAGATGTAAACTTTTAAAACAAAATTTAGTTTTCTATTTGTATTTATTGTATATGACATACGTATAATTATTGTTTAATTAATTTGTATTTAATCAAATTAGTCTTAAAATATTTTAAGTGTATTTTGAAGTTAGTGGATAAGGAGTAAGATGTTTACGTAAGCTACCAAAGTATCTCCAGATATACTCATACATTCTTAGGTTCTTGAAACTGTTTTAATACAAGAATTTTATCATTTACTAAATTTTTTTTTGTGGTTTTTAATCCAACGTAAATTTTAACAATTTTTAGTGCAAGGGAACAGAATAAAAAATCTAACTGTCCCAGCCAGGTCCTGGCTGGGACAGTTAGATTTTTTATTCTGTTCCCTTGCACTAAAAATTGTTAAAATTTACGTGGGATCAAATACTACAAAAAAATAATATTAATAAAATTAAAATTTAAAAGTAAATAACGAGAGTCATTTAAACAGCTTGACAATGTCAGCTACTCCGAGCATAAGACGATATATTCGTCGGCTTCGGAGGTTAGACTCTCGACACTAGTGCGGGAAATTTAATTACTTATCAGACTTGTCTCGGTAGCTTAAATGGAAAATGCACCGGGCCGGATAGCACGAGATCCAGGTTCGAGTCCTGGCTGGAACAGTTAGATTTTTTATTCTGTTCCCTTGCAATAAAAATTGTTATATTTTTATTTAGTTTTATAGCAACGTTTGGAATTCAATGAATTGAAAATTGTATACATATTTGTTCTAGCTGAACTTGAAGATAGTTTTAAAAAAAGGTACTAGCACTGAGAAATATTTATAGCAATAAATAACTAAACAAAATGTACCTCGCAATGAAATTTTACGTGTTAGAGTAATAAAATGTATTTAATTTTTTTTTCAATTTTAGTGTTCTATTACAAGTACAATAATTGAATATGAAAATAATAATTATATTAATTTTTACTGCAAGGGAACAGAATAAAAAATCTAACTGTCCCAGCCAGAACTCGAACCTGGATCTCCTGCTATCCGGGCCGGTTCATTTACCACTTACCGGGACCACTCCGATAAGTTATTAAATTCCCCGCACTAGTGTCGAGAGTCTAATCTCCGAGGCCGACGAATATATCGTCTTATGATCGGAGGAGCTGACATTGTCTAGCTGTTTAAATGACTCTCGTTATTTACTTTTTTAAAAGTTTTAATTTTATAAATAATTTTTTTTTGGTATATAAGGGAGTCCTGGATGGGACAGTTAAATTTTTATTCTGTTCCCTTGCACTAAAAATNGTAATAATTATATATTTTTTTAAAAATAATAACAGCCCTAAAAAGACCTCTCGATAACTATTTACTTTGAAATTTCATACTTGTTGTGTGTATTATAGAATAAAATTAAATTTCAGAAATTAAACAGGATTACCACTGAATTTATACAATTCTCCCATATTCTCTAATTAGGGTACAAATTCTTGATGGAATCCACTTTAAGGTAATATGCTGACAATAATATGTGACAACATTTCCCATCTCGCCTTTATGATAGCCTTGAAGATGGATTACAATGTAACCCAAAATATTGGCAGATATATTAAAAAATACACGATTTTAAAATTTATATTTTTTTTGTACTTATATATCTATATTTATACTCTTTCTCAGAGTTGAGTTGACATTTACGTATTATGATTGTTAAATGAGTTTTGTTATGATTTTATATTATCGAAATTTAATTTTTTTTATTCAGTTGACAGTTTTAATTTATATAAGTAATTGTTATAACAAAGTAACCAACATTTTGTAAGTATTTATTTTAGATTTTTAAGAATTTGTTTGGAAAGAGTTTTCGGAGTATTCTAATAATTGTTATCGTATTTTTATTATAGGCTGCCCTGACAATGAATTCAATACAATTCGAAATTTCGGTAAAATTGTGTTAATTACATTATATTGTTTACCTTTTGACCAACAGCCAAATCACAGAACACATAAAATAAGTTTGAAGCAATGCCAGTAGTATTTTTCTATCGCGGTGCTCAAATAGAATTCACCGGTAGAGGGTTGGGGTGAGTGCTTCGAAATCTATTTATTTATTTGCGGTATTTGATGTGTGCCCTCGACGAATTGATTTTATTTTATTTATAATTTACTTTGATTCTTGTATACGTATGATTGTATTGTTAGTGTAATGATCAACATCTAATGGTGTGCAACCATTGTTCTACGGACACTTAAATCTTCACGATGAAGAAGTATTGTTCGGAATTTACCTAAATTTCCTTAGGTAAACAGGATAAATTTATTGTAAGTGAAGCCTCTTGGCTTAGTGAAATTGCTGGCGAAAGAGTAGAAAGCATGGGAAGAGGGGCAATGTTAAAATCCATTTCACTCCCTAATGGGGGCGTTGTATTGCGAACTCAGACAAGTGAATGATCACCCTTTATTTACTCACTTGCAGGAAATTTAAGTAACTAAATGCAAATAGTTTATCAAAGTAATATATTTCTTTAAGGAGTCTAAAATTTATTATATATACATGGTAAACTTTCTGTTTTCTGACTAACTGTTATCTTAGGTGAAGGGGGAGTATTTTCTATTTGGGGTGAAATAGAAGGGTATAACCCTAGATACGTTAAACTCTATTTATTGATTCTTATTAAGAAATTAGTAACGAAAAGTTACTTTTACAGATTAATATTAGGAGGTGAAGTATTTTCAATGGTGAAAAAAAAAAAAAAGAAAGTTTTTGTATTAAGCTTTTGAAATACTGAAATATCGGTAGATAAAATCGCGAAACGAGTAGCGAAAAATTAACTGTTTTTACCCTCTTAACTTACTAAATGACTAAGACTGATCTTCTCCTCTGATCGTTCCAATATCAGTGATACTTTTTAAAGCAGAAATAATTGAGTAATTTCTGATTTTGTAATGCTGATAGTTGAATTATGTATTACAATAAAATGAATTTATATATGTTGATTGTTCACGAGTTGTTATAAATAGAAGGAATATTTTACTCAAAATAATCCAGTTAGAAATAAGCTGTTATACATAGTATATATATGGTTAGAGATTGAAGAGTATGAATGGAATACAAGTTAGATTTTAACAGGAATTTTACTTGAAATTATATTCTATTTGACAATATCGCAATTCAATTTTAACTTTATTTGTTTATTTTCACATGACAAAATTATGGTAATCTAATGTCCAAATATAGATTTCGATGTCAGAAGTGCAAGAATTGCCGGTGTCATGGTTTCGATCAGGATCAGAAAAATACTCCAAAATTATTGGGTAATTATTTTATTATTTCCAAATGTTTCGACTTAACTTGCAAGTCATCATCAGGGCTTAAATACAATACACACTGTAACACTTTAGAATTATAGATTGGATTGATTTTTAAACAGCTTATAATAAAAATTACGTTAATAATATTAAGGTATAACCCATAAAAAGATGTCAAAATGAACATGAAACATGTACAGTAATAACTGATCAAATTATTTTAAAAAATATATATATTTTAAAGTATACTTGAGCTATAATCAGAAATCATTCACTAATAAATTTCTATATTTAATCCTGTGTAAGCCATCCCCAAGAAAAGCTCAAATTTAGCAAGTTACAATTTTTTGACTCAGTTCCCTCTGGAAAAGAGAAACTGTTAAAAAAGAAGTCTAGCCACCTTGGAAAACTGTGTGGACAAACAAAATTTTTAAATTCCCTTCGTTTTACCTTTTAGCCTTGAAGAAGCAATCACAAGATGTGCGAAAGCTCGGCAAAAAATAACTTTTCTACATGTTCAAGCTTGGAAGAAAACTATTCCTTCCTGGAGGCGGGAGCGGAGGGGGTAGGGGGGCGCAATTTAGTTTGAAATAAAATAAGGGAAATTTGAATAACCTCAATAAAATCTTTGTTTTGACTTTCATGAACCGTTTAGGTTTATTATTGCTGTTCTCTTGAGAATATACAGGTTCCATAGACGCCAACCTAGATTTCCAGTGCATGGGAGGTTTTAGGCGGATCAGAGGCGACCTGGAGAAGCTGGAAGACAGCTCGGAGGGACAAAAAAGTGAGGGGGCCGTCATCTCCAGGCTCGGGCTCAAGTCTCTTCGTCCACAATTATTTTTTGTTAATTCCCAATGGGAACAACTTCAACTCCAGATTGAATATCTCCCTCTTCCTTCAATACCCATTTTTTTTTTGTTCTTGTTTTGGTTTTGGTCTAAACGGTCGTCAATTCTTGTCCATCATGTACTTATTCCTTTATTTTAATTTTAATTTTTTTAAAAGATAAAATATAAACAAAATACATTAATGGAATAAAATATATTTGACCTTTCCACTAATATACATTAATTTTCATTCTTTAAGTCGTAGAAAATTAAGAATTAAGATTATGATGATAATTGTGGAGAAGTAATCCCACTTTTCATTATTCATTTGAATCGTAGCGGGAGCCAGAAAGAATCTTGCTACCACAGCCGGGAATTGAACCCTTGTCCCCCACTTACCGGGCGGGTGCGCACCCGGTACCATTCAAATGATTAAAAATTAAGTTTCAGTATAAAGTTGGCTGTAAATTACTTAGCTCCTTCCGTCCCCTATTTTTTAGGATGATACATTTATTGATCTGTTTCTCAGATACAGCTGATGTATATTTTAGAAATACAATTTTATGAGTTACATCGCCCAGTTTAAAAAAATAAAGAAAAAAAATCAATCTTCTGTCTATAAGCTATGGTAATTGTTATGCTAGAATCTTCAAAATTTTTAATAAGATTCGCAATTAAAAATATACTTTATTTATATCTATTATACTTTATTTATTTATATCGATAAAATAAATGAATAAATTTGCATATCCAATATAAAATAATGTTTTATACCTCATTATAAAAACAAGTATAAATAAATATTAAAACTAATAAAGGCCAAATTAAAAATACTTCATGTGAAACAATATTTGAAAATTAAAAATATTGTTTTTTAGATAAATCATAAATTTGACTTTTATTAGATAAAGACAGCAAAATGCCTTTTCTTAAAGTTGACTTTAATTTATATATTCTGTTAGTCTATTTATTTAATTTCTGCAAGCTTCTCGTGACATTAACCACAGTGATATTTTTAAAGTAACGCTAATCATTGAATATTTATGTAATAATAATTTATTATAATATTTAGTTTATAATATTTATAAACGTTTTATATCGTCAGATGTTTGTAGAATTGCTTGTAAATTTTCATCACTAAAGTATAAGTGCACGAATATCCATGTTTAATTGGAAAATGGCTAGTTGTCAGGCCTGAAAGAAAATTAACATTTACCCCCTGCCCTTAAATTTGTATGGAAAACTGGGGGGGGGGGGCTGGAAAACTGGACAGAGCTACTCCGCCGAAGTTTATTTCGATTTCCCGGTTTGAGGTTCCCGTCGAAAACTTTTACCGACAGTTTACCTAACTGTATGTTTTATAAATTTCTCTTCAAACATATTCAATTTTTATCAAGTTTCATAAGGCCACATTGTATATTCTATCATTTTTCCCAGAGAATCACGCATTTTAAGTTGGTAAAATGAAGTTAATTCAGAAATAATTATTCAATTCATCACCATACTTTACAAGACAAGCTAAAAATGGGATTAATTTATATAAACACATATACACACATATTAATATATACTTACTTATGACGGAGAAATGTTTAATTTTCTAAATTCAAGCATTAACTATTTAATTCATATTAACCAATACATTATATTTAAAATAAAAGAGTTCCGAGTGCGACCAAACATATTTGTTTGTACAATAAATGCAAGGGAGCAGAATACAAATATCGTACTAGCTCAGCCCGGACTCGAACCCGTATCTCCTGCTTTTCGGAGAAGTATGCAACCCTTTACACCACCGAGGCTAGCTAGATAATTTCTTCTATTATCTAGCTCTAGCCTTAATGGTATAATGGTTAGCATACTTGCCCGGAAGAAGATCTTGGTTCGAGTCCCGGCTGAGCTAGTACGATTTTTTTATTCGACTCCCTTGCATTTATTGTATAAAATTAACGTGGGAAGAAATACCACAACTTATATCAGTATTTAAAAAAATACATATTCATTTTTGTTTCGAGTAGTCCCTCTATTCTAAGCTATTCTGATTTTTCTAAATCCCCTCTATATCATTAAATTAACTAACTGAATTTTTCTCGGATAAGTTTAAATTTTTGAGTTCTGGAGCATTGAGAGCTTCAGAATTTAATTTCGCGTGTAAGTGGGCGTCCAACCTTAAAAGTTTTAGCCGATTCCCTGTGAGAAAATGAAATTATTCATATTGACCCCTTGTCGCGACTTTGTTATTTATGTTCGGAAAGCTATAATATACATATAGATTTTCCCCAATTTTAATTTCGAAATTTAAAATTTGGGGACTAATAAATGGGGCAAGATTGAAATTAAGAATACAGTTGAGGAATTTTAATAATTTCCGTCACGCGTTAGCTACCTCAAATATGCGATTTTCACATTATCTCAGTTGATGTATGTAGTATGTAAACATTCCTTGTTGTACAATACCTTACACTTATACAATACAAGAAGAATAAATTAATTGGGGTTCAGATACATTGCTCAAAACTTAAAATTAATCCTACTGGAAATAAAGTAAAATGCTTTTTTCCCACCTGACATTTTAGACGATCCTCACTTTAATTTGTCCGATCTCGCCCTACAACGTAGTTATGCCAAATTTCATCAGGATAATCAACTGATTACAACTTCTGGGCCGCAAAATTAAACTTTACGTTGGTGGTGCACTCTCACAGAAAAACTCCTAACAGGCATCTGTTTTCAATAAACAATACTTTGTTTAGATAATTCTAAAATTAATACTACGCCCACTACAGTCGAAAAAATATTTATACTAGCACTTGAAATTTCCGTTATTTCTAGCTCCTGTCCCTCCGATTTCTAGAATGAACTTAGTCTGTTTATTTACATGTAAAAGTGATATGACAAATTAGTTAGAAGAACAACAAGTGTGGCTTCTATACTGTCTGATTAAGTTATTAATTGAATCATTAAGTTATGATCCCCACTTTTTATTGTTCAATTTCACTGCGTACCTTCTAAATTATTTATTTTATAAGTAAACAAACATCTACTGCGTTTAATTACCGCAAACATGTATTGTTGTGGCTTATACGCCGCTTATTAAAAATTTGCGGTTGAGGTAAACCTTCTAACTGGAAATTGTCAAATTCATGGTGCACCTACTAAATTGTGTATTTAATCAAGAATGAAGGCTGTGTTGAATGTACTGCTCTAATACCAAGAGCTGAAGCCCGCTAAACAAAAAGAACTTAATACTTAAAAAACTTTCGTTAGTGATACATCACATTTCGGGTTGTTACCTACTTCTAATCATTCAATTTCTATTTGTAATTATTTTATCCAGTTTTTGACATTTTAATTTAAAAGTGAGATACAAACAGTCATTAAGCAGAACAATTTCTTGGCCAAGAATGTATTAACAATATAAATTTATTTATCATATAAAGCCTTAATACTTACTTAGGTCTCCTTATTTTAAAAATAATAGGCGCCGCCTAACATTCGAAATTACAGTGTTAAATTTCTTACTTATTATGAGTTTTTTATTTAAAGGTAATTTTAAAATACAATTTTACATTTTTTTTTCTATATTTATTTCGTAGCATATTTTAAGTTAGTAAATTTTAATCTTCTTCTAAAATTCCACAAACTATGACTGATTTTAGTAACCATCTATGTAATGAAGCTCATTTAACGTTTGGCAAAACAAAGCTTGAATACCAAATTCGGTTAATTTTAAAATAAATGCATTTTTTAATAGTCCATATTTTTAGGCGCTGCAATGTAAGATTGGAGAACTTCTCCTTTTAGTTGAATTATTTATGAATTTGCGTTATTCTAGCGACGTTAGAGGAAAGTCTTCTAAAAGCAAATCTATGATGGTTATAATGAATAAAATTTTAAACAATTAAATGCAAGGGAATAGAATAAAAAATCTAACTGTCTCAGCCATGACTCGAACCTGGATCTCCTTCTTTCCGGGCAAGCCATTACGTGGCTAACGCGCTTCCCCGGAAAGCAGGAGATCTAGGTTTGAGTCCTGGCTGAGACAGTTAGATTTTTTTATTCTATTCCCTTGCATTTAATTGTTTAAAATTTACGTGGAATAAATTACCACAATAAAAATAATATTTATGAATAAAATTATGTATAATATTTTTCAGTAAGTTCTATCTGACTTGGATTAATAGTGTATCAAGAGAGGCACAAACATAGGGTTAGGAAAAAAAAAAATAATAAACGGCAAAAAATCTTTTCTCCTTCTCCGCTGAGCCACGTGTTAAGAGAGAGAGCGTATTTCCCATATGTCATCCTGACAGTTCGTGTCCTGCCATTTTTTCCTGTACGAAGCTAGTAGCAAGTAACATCCGAGTGTGATAAAAATAAGATTCCTCCTCAGTTAAAATAAGATAAGGCTCTTTAGTTGAGAGCCTTCACGAGATCTCATGTAAGAAATGTGTCTTTTCTTATCTGAGCTAAGTAAAATAAACTCTCATTCTCAGGAAATATATTTAAAAGGATATATTAAGATCCATCAAGGCTCTCTACAGTGGAATTTAACATTACCATATTCCTTTAAGTTTGAAGGTTAAACTTTCCTTACAATTTTTGGAATCTCCTCTACTCCATTACCATGAGTTCTAAATAAACAACAGTTACCTTTCATTAAATAGGTACCATATTATATCTACTAATAATATCAATATTATATTATACAGTAGAGAATTTGTCGAGGTTCGATCATGTCAAATTGTTTAATTTGCTGGGGGAGTTCGACAGCAGCTAGAGCTCTGTAGAGAGAGGACGTGTTTTGTTAGCTCTCTGCAATTGTTTCTTTAGAAGTGATTAAAAGTGGTCAGTTGTTACCAAACTGGTCACAGTTAAAGATCTAGCCAGCCTGAAGACGTTGATGAAGTTTCGTGGATTTCACCGATGAACAAACGCACAGCAAGTGAGTGAAATACTCAATTTTTTTTAGTAGCGGGGAGCATACAGACGTGCTTGGTCAGGCGCGTCCCCTCCAGCTCCCTGCCAGCCGGCTGTTATCGGCAGGCTTACACTATCGGCTAAGCAGAATAATTAATATCTGCTTGGTCCCCCCGGCTTAGCGATAAAGAGCAGTAAATATTTATATTTACTGCTTATTTATTAATTACGTAATGGGAGATGCTTACAATCATAAAAAAATAGCAATAAAGGAAAGCGCCCTCATTCAGCGGGAGGCTCTCAAATGTCGCCCCCTTAAAGCAAGACAAAAATAGAACTACGAAGACACCTTCATCTTCCAGCCTAAATGATAATACCTCCACCACAAGTAGAACTGCATCGCCGGTTAATAACCCACATCAACCAACAGTCTCACCCTCTGATACCGGGTCGCTCGAGCCCGCTCAGATCACTACGCTCAGAACCCATTCAATGTGCTCTCTAATGAAGAGACAATGGAGACCGCTGAAACTTCACTGCGAGTATCAAAGCCACCTCCATTATTCGTTAAAAACATATCAATTTTTGGCCTGATTTGCAGACAGCTGGATGAGAAAATATTCCGTAGAAAATATGAGCTGAAAGACAGACACAAAATCTATCCTGACTCATCAGTACGCTACCTGAAATCAGTAGACGCCCAGTTCCATACGTACCTGCTAAAAGAAGAGAGGACTCTACTTGTAGTTATTAGGAACCTCCACCACACTACACCGATCGATGACATCAAAGAAGAGCTCACTGACTTAGGGTTCGTGGTGAAAAACATTCTCAATGTTTTAGGCCCTAGAAAAGGAACAGATAAGTCACCCCTACCACTGTTTTTCATAGATCTTGAAAAAACGTCCAATTTTCAAGAGATATATTCAATTTCAGCAATGTACCGAACAATTGTCAAAGTTGAGTGGTACTTAATTGCCAACAATTTGGGCATACCAAAGCCGGCTGCAACTATAACCCGCGGTGCGTAAAATGTGGCGGTCCGCATCACACCAGCAACTGCCAAAAGAGACGGGAGGAACCTGCTACTTGCGCCCATTGCTCCAAAAACCATCCTGTCAGCTACGGGGGCTGCGATGTATACAATCAGATCAAACATCTATATAATGTATACAATCAACAAGTATCATCGCAGCAACCTGCAACCCAAAACTTGCGCTTATTATCAAGAAATGTCCAGCCAGGTGTCTCTTATCGATCTGGCATCCAAGAACAGAAGCCAACAGAGAAACCCACCAGGGCGGGCCCACAACCCAGGGCTAGATCTCTATCTCGAACTAGACGCCAGCCTCACCAGCAACAGCAATCTCAGCCACAGACCTCGTCTAAGCCTCAACCTCAGCCTCAACCACGTATATCACGGCCAACCATCACACACATCCCTCCTCATACCGCCATTTCAGAACTACAATATGTGAGCAACATTTTACCACAACCGCATCCCCCACCCAGGAGGGAGCGACCCACTATCCCCAACGTCCCGACTCCGCCCTTATCAAATGATCTGTTCACCTTATTTCACTCCTTCTTCTCACAACTGAACTCCCTCATTTCTCCATTCATATCCCTACTGACTAACCTGGTCACCAAAATGACCCTACCAACTCCCACACCATGATTCCCCAATCCAAGAATTCCTTTAATATCCTCCTATGGAACGCTAACGGCATTTGGAAGCACACTGACGAACTCAAACTAGTACTTGATAACAAAAACGTAGACGTAGTATTACTGACAGAAACACGACTAACTAAGCTAAATAATAATAAAAAATAAAGTTTAGAGCTCAAAATATAAAACAAATCGACGTTTTACAAGGTTGAAACCACTTTCAGTGGACAGCAATGACCGATCTGGAAATATCGTGCTAAACACTAGCTTTTCACTATCCCACTACTATGTTTTCAATCCGAAGTCCTAGGAATAGTAGCAAATGTTCCTTATTATGTATCCCAATTTATCCTCATCATATATTGTTATATCCCATATGACTATATCAATGTAAAAATTTTGAAATATTACAATAATATAACTTTACTATATATCAGTAAATTAAAGGATCAAATAATGTATTAAAAATATGCTTATTACGTGTCCAATTCATACCTTCACCGCGATCCTAATATCCCTTTTGTTCAAGACTTAATTTCTTCCCGCTTCACTCTTTTCCACAGTAAACTGCCATTCCATTCTAATCAACTAGCACAGACCTTGTCTTCCAACTCCAACCCCTACAACCTTCCCCGTCGACTCAAACGAAGATGGCCCCGTGACCTCCTAGGGAACTAGTCAGTAAATAATTTGAGAGTGGGGTCATTGGTCACCTTTTCTCCTCATGTGATTGTCATTGAATGTAATTTTTATTTTTTTGTGATCAAATTACAAAATGTTTTTTGGCTCTCTTCAAAACTGTATCGAACATATTAAACTTAAGTGACAAGAACTCAACAGGCGCCATGGACTCTTATAGAGCCTTATAAATAGGCGCTCCCAGCTCACATTAGAAAATAAACTGACCATCTAAAAGACCATACTGCAACCAATTTGGATCCACGGTGCAGAACTGTGGGGTGCCTCTAAGCCTTCCAATATCCAACGAATACAATCCTTTCAGTCCAAAATTCCTAGAATAATTGCTAACGCTCCATGTTATTTGTACATATAGAACTTCTCCTTTTAGTTGAATTATTTATGAATTTGCGTTATTATAGCGACNAATAATATATATATAATATTCCCTTTTTTCCAAGATCTCTTCTCCACCCGCTTCAATCTCTTCTATAGTAAACTCCAATTCCATTCTAATCCATATGCCTAATCCCTGTCATCGGACTCCAATCCTTACAATCCTACCCGGCGAATAAAAAGGAGTTGGCCTTGCGACCTCCTGGGCCTTAATGCCTAAACTTATTGGGAGTGGGGTCGATGGGCCCTTTCATTACGTTTAGTAATTTTTATATGTTATGTCTATTATTACTGTACTTCTTTCTTGCTTTGTAATTTACAGCCAATTGAACAACATTTTTGGCCAATTTAAAAAATGTTCTTTAATATATTGAATGTTATTAATAAATGAATTACAAAGTTTAAAAAAAATAGCGAAAATCCTTTATAGGTACATTAGAATTACTATTAAAAAAAAAAAAAAAATCAAGCGAGTACCCGAGTATTCATTCATTACCTTTATTTTTTTTTGAATATTATTTAAATGCGTACAATTGTTAAAGAAGCAAGGGATAATTGAATAATTATAACTTATCGATATTTGTAATGGCATAAATTTCACTGCATGCATTTGAGTAAGCAAGATATTCTTTCATCTGGCTACTGAAAATCTATGTTCGCTCTGTGGAGGAGAAATTTTCATTATGGAATTTATGGCTGAAAGCGGAGGTGCAGTAATAGCCTAATTTATATTCTGGAAAAAGGTGAGATGGGATAATAATTTATCCTTGGATTATCCAAAGGTCTGCAGGGTGGGGGAAAACGGGGCTGAATTATACATTCCAGCGATTAAAAAGAAATCTTTCTGGGAAAATACAAACTTCATAAATGCCAAAATATAACACATGATATCTTCTCAATTTCTGTTAAAACTCCTGCATTACGTTAGCTAATTTGTTTCATTTGCGCATAAGTAATGCAGGAGTTATAACAGCCCTTCAACAGCCCATAGAGGCCTCGTGAAGAAATAAGTGTTGAGGGTTTCGTTTGCGCACAAGTAATGCAGGAGTTATAACAGCCCTTCAACAGCCCATAGAGGCCTCGTGAAGAAATAAGTGTTGAGGGTTTCGTTTGCGCACAAGTAATGCAGGAGTTATAACAGCCCTTCAACAGCCCATAGAGGCCTCGGGAAGAAATAAGTGTTGAGGGTTGTATTATTATCAACATACCGTACACTAGAGAAGGTATGTGCTCAGCACATCTTTCTAACAGCTCGCTTTTTTTATTTTATAAATACTATTGCCCAATAGGGACTCCATTTTACAAGAGCACATTCGGTTTTACATGAAAACCTCTGGATCATAACAAACTTAAGCGCAGAAAGACGAAAAACAAATGTGAAATGTGATTATGGAACTTGGGACCTTTGGCAAAAAAATTATATGTGATTTAAAAAAATTCCTATTTGCACAAATTCACAGATAAAGTAATAAGTAACGAATAAGTAATATTTTGTTATCGTTCAAGGAGAAGAGGAAGATAAATATTTGGCAAAGTAGAAAATCATTTATATTTTTGGAGATAAATAGTTGACCGTCAAGTTTTATGAAGAGAGGATTGTGAAGAATACGGTCTTGGTAGTTGATGAATTAAAAACTAAAAAAGCTTATAATAAAAACTTTGTGATTACTAATTAGTTTTTAATTGTTCAACTACCAAGACCATATTCTTGACAATCCTCTCTTTACTGTTAACATTTTTATTTTTTTCCGAAAAAAACAAAAACAAAAAAAAACATTTTTGATGTAAAATACAATTTTCCAACAATAATGTTAATACATTTTTTAAACTAATATTAAGATAAACATTCAAAAATTTAACTAAGAAGGATAAGCGTGTCTTCCTCTTTCTTAAATAATGAAACTGAGTTTTGCGAATTTATTTCAACCTTTAAACATTTTTGCTTAATTTGCACCAAAAAGGAGTTAAATTAACGGTTAATAACTAATTGAATGTAAGGTGACATGTTCGTTATTTAGTCAGCTGTTTAAATCAATACGGGTTTTTTTTTTTTTTTTTGTGAATTTGATTTTGAACAGAATTTTGACAGACTTGAAAACAAGGGCGGTACGTGCAATTTGTCGATAAATTTTCTTATCTTCATACCTTTTATGACTTGACGATTATTGAGCCCTCCAAGGTTAGAGGAAATCCGATAAATATGGGAATATAATCGCTCAATTACATTTGCCCCCTTTCGGTTCCTCCCCTTGTCAGGACCGTTCGTTAACCTTCCCTTCTACCTCAAGAGAGTATTTACCCCAGTGAAGGTAATGAACAAAAATATTGCCCTTTTCATTTCATTGTTGTCTGCTCTTTACACTTTTCTTCTTTATTATATCGTCTTATTGTTAAAGTGCTTTTGACTTTATTTATAAAAATGTCTTGTCGCATTAAAAAGCTGATATTTATAACTATAGTAATACCATATTACATTTTAGCAAATTTATTTTACATCATGGCCGTAGCTTTGGTTATCTATATTTATTTTTTTATTAGTTATTAATTAAAACTGGAGATGCATATGCATGTCTAACTCCACCTATCTAACACTTAATTCCCATTCGTTTCTCCAAATTCCATTCCCGCATCATGCAACATCCTAATCCCATAGCTAATGAACTACCCTCCCAAACCCATCCCGATAATCCTAAACGGCGACTTAAACGGAGATGGTCCCGTGATCTTCTATAACTAGAGAACTCCGTTAAATTTATATTGTTTTTTGGCTCTCTTCAAAACTGTATCGAACATATTAAACTTAAGTGACAAGAACTCAACAGGCGCCATGGACTCTTATAGAGCCTTATAAATNACCGACGAGCATTCGATTGCATTGACAGTACCTAATTAATTGTGAATTGCGTGAATTTGCCTTTCCAGTAATCAAGATTTCTTCAGAGATTGCTATATCGATTTAATGTTACTAAAGTGAATACTTCTGCTTTAAATGCTTAAAAAAAAAAAAAAAAAAAAAAAAAAAAAGTCAGTTAAATTAATGAACTAGAGTTATATGTGATCATGCACTGGGGTAGATGTATAATTTGGACTCTACAAATCATGGTACCCGTATGAGTACCAGAATGTTTTTTTCTCACACTAAGATATTAATTACTTCGAGTGGAGTTCATTATGTGTGATGCTTTCGACATGTCTGTCAAACAAAATCAGTCCCATCTGATGTCCGTTGACCTAATTTACTTTATTTAAATTTCCTTTCAAATTATAGAGCTATTCAAATTGGTACAGTGAGACATGATTATTTATCAAAAAATACTGAGGAAGTAATAAATATGGTCCATTCAAAACTCTCTCTCTCTCTCTCTCTCTCTCTCTCTCTCTCTCTCTCTATATATATATATATATATAAGTATCAATGTTTTTTACTTTTTGGATATTTACATTGTTTTCTGGTTTACATTGGTTTACTATTTTGATTATTTTTACAGCTAAAACGGCTACATTATCAGTTAACTTATGAATTTCTTGAATAAATGTATCATTACTATTTACTTTTGTTAAAGCTGGAGATAAGGGTTGCGATGTAACACTTTTCTCCTTAATTAGCAACTCTGCTTGTCGATTTGTGACAGGTTTATCATTTCTAATATTTCTATTTATTTACCTGTATATATACGGGGCAGCTTCATGATCAATCAGGATAGTCTCTATTACACTTCAACCATTTAGTTTCCTCGATGCTGATTTTGTCCTAAGGAGTATATGTTGACCGGGTTTCCCACAAACACTTAACTGACAAGTAGTAGCAAAATGTCTGGATTTGTAGTAATTAAAGGACTGCACCGAATAAGACTCAAATGGCCGTTCTTTAATTCTTAAAAATTCCACATTTAAGTAATGGGGAATATTCCATTTTTAGAATGCCATTATAAAATACTCAGTTGCTCTCTCTTCACCACGTAATTTCTTGTACAGTCTCTTAACCTCAACCACTTCTTTCTCAGATAATTCACTTGGAATTTTATCATGAAAGTTCGTGACTCTGAAAAATTCCTCGAGTGAAATATATGGAACAAGAAATTAACAGGAAGGCTTTCGAAAATTTATTTTTCATTATTTTTAATTTATTATGTATTATATTATTATTTTTTCTCGGAGCATAGCTTCTAATATACCAAAAAACATTAAAGGGGCTGAAGTTATTAAAAGTAATTTCTCTGCTAAACCCACTTAAAGTTATCACTAGATATAATTTTCTAATTTTCAATGCTACTAAGCTAGCTAAATGAATCCGAGGGTTTCTGTTCTTGAATAATATATACTTTTACATTCAGATTTTATATATAATTGTTGGTTTATATGATTAGATTATGAGAAAACGTGAATATAATCAAAATAATATAAAGTTGAAAGACTGATATACAGATTAGAAAAAATAAACTTTGGATTCCCAGTTAAGAACATTGATCTAGTCCTCGGAGTTGCACAGAAGCACAGAAGATGCTATCGCTACTAAGGTTCAAGCTCGGCTGTAATATTAGTCTAAAATTTATAACCTTAAGGACTTACTTAATTAGGAGTTTGAAGAGAAAATAGGGATTTTTGCCAAAATTTTGATAAAAAGCACAAATTTATTTAAGCATGTATAAAAAAAACTCGCTGACATTTCGTTTTACATTGTGTTTTTTAAACATTTAACATATTCATAAATACTTCTTCCGGGCTTGAAGAACTATAGAAAATATTGTTTTGATTTTTAAGAAAATTTGGACTATGTGTCACTTCAATCGTATTTCTCTACAGTCAAAACGTTCTCTATTCGTCACATAATAAGTGTTGTAAAAATTTTATAGGGCATAAAAGGGGTTAAATTTAATATTTTAACATTTATTTTACACTCATGTTTAACAAAAAACACATATTTATAAGACATTTAAGACTGTAACTGTGTAATTAATTAGTCTGCATGAATGAGATTCCTTCATGGCTCTCTCCCGCTGTTATAACCTTAGCTTATTAGTCTTACACATGTCCACCATTAATGAAAAGTAGGGAATCAACTTAATTTAAGTTCCTGAATGAAGGACTTTTTAAAGATTATCATCCATCAAAAATAATCTAAAATTAGTTAAAACATTAATGAAATAGGGATTTATTTATAAGGAAAGCAGAAGGTTGTCACTCTTGAAATCTGAGAGCACTGTTATCGGAAATAACCAATTTTTGTAGAATCAACAATCACAAATATGACATATACAGAAAATAAATTAAAACTGCCCTCACTAAACATGTTTTTCATGAAGAACACATATTTGACTTCGAGAGTATAACCATTCTTTCCACTGAACCCTATTCCACTGAACACAAACGCCTTTTATCTGAAACCGTTCACATTAATTTGCAACACAATCCAGTTAACGACTGATATAGAACGAATTCCTTCAACTTATTCAAACATTTTCAACATTCTAAAAATGAATCTAAAAATGAATAAACCCGTCAAACATTTTTCCCAGTTCCAAAGTTACCTATTCCCAATAATACCCTTCCTTTTTTTTTTTTTTTTTTGTATTGCCCCCTTTTAAAACAAGCTGCTCTCCCTTTGTGCCTTCCGCCTCTTACCTTCTCCCCACCCCCCTTTCATCCCCACGTTGTCCATCTCAAAACTTTTTCGTAATTTCCGAACTCTGCCACTCAATCATGAATATGGGATCTTGGTGACACAAAGCCCTCTCTCGCCTTCATAATAGGTACGTGTGATGAATTTTTCTATACATTTGTTATTGGTTTTCTACAGCATTTGATATCACATAACATTTAGTTACAGATAATTTAATGTAATAATAGTGTAAATCATTTAATTATTTTGTTTTTCTTATGACATAGTATTTAAAGAGTCCTGAAGATGGCTTACAATATGAACCGAAACGTTGGCAGATAATAAAAAATACACATTTTTCAAAAAATCAACATTGATCAAAACCACCAAACAAAATCGCTGCCAACAAAGTGGTGAGTGATTTTTTGAACCTCCGACGGCAAGATGTGTTCTGACGCGTTATCCAAGTCCAAGGCCAATCTCTGCTCCCACGGAAGAACAGGAGAATTCCTAATGGAATCAGAAAGCCCCCTCTCTTCGAGGCAAGAGGTCCTGTCGGCGTACAAATGCGTGTCTACGTGA
>KZ807545.1:192035-197035 GCA_000696205.2 Oncopeltus fasciatus | reverse complement strand
AAAAGGTGATTGATTTGGAAAAAAGTAATATTTTCTAAGATGAATGGTGATGTACCATAGAACCTTTCACAAGTTTTGGAAAAGTTCTTTAAAGCAAAAGAGAGAGCGAGGACATATTGTACAAGAGGAAGTGGACAGGTCTGAGGACGAGACCTCAGGCAGTTAGAGTGATGTCTTCCAAACTGCCATGGAGGAAAGGGAATCGTTCAGGTTTGGTTCGTGTCAAGCTGTTTGGCAATGCAAGTCCTAAATCCTCCTTTAGGCTTATATTGAAAGAGAGACTCCAGCTCTTTTATTGGAAGGTAAACTAACCACAAAACGTACAATACGCTAAGAGCGAGGACATATTGTACAAGAGGAAGTGGACAGGTCTGAGGACGAGACCTCAGGCAGTTAGAGCGCTGTCTTCCAAACTGCCATGGAGGAAAGGGAATCGTTCAGGTTTGGTTCGTGTCAAGCTGTTTGGCATTGCAAGTCCCAAATCCTCCTTTAGGCTTATATTGAAAGAGAGACTCCAGCTCTTTTATTGGAAGGTAAACTAACCACAAAACGTACAATACGCTAAGAGCGCCATATAGAGATAAAGGAGTGGATCTTCTTCCAAGATATTAGAAGTTGTTAAAGGACAAAATGTCAGTCACGCCTAAAACGTATTGAGGTAACAGAAACATTCTGCCAAGTTTCACTGCAGGATCTCTTGAACCGTACTGCAAGTATACGATGTAGCCAAGGGAAATTCAACCATATTTACAAGTGAGGCTTTGAAGGCTCAGAGAACAAGCAAAATTGGGCAAAAAAAAGATGCAGCGATTAATGTGTTTTCGTCACATCCTCTGGTGGGAAACCTAGTCCGAGCTCAACTAGATTTTTTTGTTTCCTGGAACTGAAATTTGTACAAGACGAAACAAATCATAGCAGAAAGAAAAGAGTACATATTGCCAACAAAAAGAAAAACAAACCACTTAAAATTAACGAAATTAAGATAAAATTAACAATGCAATAAACTATGATTAATGGTAAAGCATTTTGTGTCCTTACTGTAACAAGCACCATTTTTAACCTTTTAGACTCCTATTCTTGAACTAAATCTAACGCGATTGATGAGGATATCCTCGAATTCGGAATGTCACTTCCTCAAGCATATATGATTTTGTGAAATCACTTTATACTTTTATAGGTTGGATAAGAATACTATGTTATTTTTTTTAACAAATGACCATTCGAGTATTGTACTACACATCTAACGTCTAGTATTTTTTTCCAGGAATAATAACAAAGAGTCGCGGCGACGAAAATGCGAAAGAAGGGCAAAAGAAGCAAGAAGAAAAGAGTCCCAGAACGAATAAGAAAAATAAATGGATCCAAGCTAGGGTTCCGCTCATGGAAATACACATGGAAATACGGTTTTTCCAAAACTCAAAAACAGCTTTAATGAAAAGTTTTGCAGCAAAACTTTTTGTAATCTCAAGTAGGGATGACATTCGGATAGTTTTTAGAACTATTTATATACTACATTAGCAATTTATATTGGAAAATACATTTTGTATCTAAATATTAACACATGCATCCATAAGACTGTTCTGTCTATCGGACAGCTGTCTGAGGCGAAACTGAAATGCGGTCATTGTGTGCGGATCTCTTCCAGAAAAAACAGCAGAAGAGTGAACATAGAGGAATTGTTTTGCTGGCTCCGCTCACCAGGGACTCCATAATTTCCTCAGTGCACCCACCAAAAAAGAAAAATCTCAGGAAAATGAATAAATTAGTACTTGATGAAACTGGATAAAATTTAGGTGAAAAAGAAGTAAAAAGTAGTTGTAAAGAAACGACCACTACACCCGAAACAGATTTTTCATTTTATTTGACTAAATTTTATGAGGTTTATGTTTTTCGTTGTTTCTTTGCTTTAAAATTTATTATTGACTATTTTTAACCTTTTACGGTTTCTGACGTAAATTTTATAATATTTTACAAGTAGTTGAAAAACTTCTGAATTTCAAACAATTACTTCTATAAAACCAACAATGATTCTTCATTGCAGTTATTTGTTTATTGTTATTAAAATTATGTTGAATCCTCAACATATTTAAATCCTCACGTATTAAATTATGCTTGAAGATAAGACATTCAAGAAACCGCGACCGAGTTACTGCGTTCCTCCATCTTTTGTGCAGTAGGTTTTGCAGTGCGTTATATTTAGTGTAATTTTAAGTGCAGATCTTCCGCTAAGTAGGATTTAAACCTGCTCTCAACTGGTCTTTTAACGGACCGGTGTGAAGACCGGTCTCTCGCCTTAAAACTTTAAAATTCAGGCATCTTTTATTTTAAATAGAAAGATGGCATATGACATAGGGACAATAATTAGGCCTAATTAAGTATATGAAATTTCTCAAATTAGGTTCATATGATTCATATAATAACTCTTTGTGTATATAATAATCAAGAACAGGTTGGGTAGAGAGTGCAGTGCACACACACAAAAAAAATATCACAAGGAGTAAAATATTCGGGAATCTCTAGCCCTTCGTCGGTGAGGCGTTAAGAGAGACAAGACTGTGGGCTGTTCTGTAGAGAAATATAAACAACCCATAACTAGATTATACGAAAATTATACCAAAAAGTGCTACTTTGGGAATCGGAAAAGCGTTGGAATAAGAATAATGTATCTTAGGGGGGTTACCTTGAAGGGGACACAATATATATTGTTGAATAAATACTTTTTTATTTTAAATACTTAGTCCTCGGAGTTGCACAGAAGCACAGAAGATGCTATCGCTACTAAGGTTCAAGCTCGGCTGTAATATTAGTCTAAAATTTATAACCTTAAGGACTTACTTAATTAGGAGTTTGAAGAGNTAAATAAATAAATAAATAAATATATATATATATATATATGTATATAAAAGGCGTTAATGTGTGTTTAAAGAGCATAGTAACTCCGTCTAACAGTTGTTCATAAGAACTAGATGTAAAATTTTTCATACATTATAGATGAATGAGCTTGTGCGAATCCAATGAACTTTAGGATTTTGAGAACATCACTAGTTATATTAGATATAAAAATATAAATGAAAATAATGGTATTGTTGAAATGAATTCAAGTTTGAGAGAAATTTCTAAGCACAGTTTAAGTCCGCAAGAAAACATTTATCGCAAGCAGCGCTGAGTGCTATCGGGGCTTATCACTAATGAGTGATTTCTTCTTTTCTTCATCACACAAAATCTCCACACACCATTCAAGTACAGAAGAAATTCTCAAACTAAAATCACCGATCAAACACACTGTCGTGCTCTATCGACGTAGAGACACCGTCTATTCCTTGTTAGCCTCCACTCTTAGAATAATTCAAGAACGCCGGGTCTATGCCCTAAAATGACCTAATACACAGAACACCATTTCGTACTGACGCCGTTCAAGAGACTACAACTTCCTCTTTACTAATTATCTTAATGGAATTCAAATCCGAGAGTAATTTTACCGCACCATAACATCTAACGCACAACACGCCAAGAAGGCAAAACCTTCCTGTTTCCATCAACTTCTCAACAAAGATAGTTTTTCTGCTGCAGAATCTTATCATCGCATTCAACTTTTGACGCACGTCATCCCTGTCTTCCGAAACAGTGAAAGTAGGAAATAAATTATCAGCACAAAGTGAAACTATGATTTCTCCATCACTTTAGACAATTCATGTACAAACATATGGGATTTCTCCACACTTTACCGTCACACACAGCTTAATGCCCTACCGAAAAATATAATTTACCACACTCCCTTATTTGCCTCATTTCCTGACATAAATAAAAGTTCGACACAGAGTCGAGTCGTAGAGACATAAATAAATTAATTCCGTATTCTTCAACAGTCTTATCTGATGACTTATGTGATGGTTTACTTCGGCATCACAATGATCAATAAACGTAATCCTTACATCAGAGTGAAACCGATAATTGGATGAAGCCCAGAAGCCTTTTGTAAAATCATCCTATTGAGTCATTGTCTTGAAATTTTACTAATTCCACAAGAGAGATGTACAGAGGTATAAATACTTCATACCCGGATATTTCCACACTCCCCCACACAACCCATCTTCACTCCATTCGTGTGCGTGTGTGCACTCAAGTTCATAAGTGGCTTTCCTTCAGGGGGTAGGGGACTGTGGTTTCTCAGAGGCAGGAGTTTCTAGCTCCAGTCGGAGGGGGGGGGGGGGGTGCTACTCGAATTGGTAGGGCCTAAAATTCGACTTAACTAGGAGCTTATCAGAGTGGGAGGGATGTGGGTCGGGAGTGAACCTTCGCATGGGCTACATAATCCAGTTGTATAAGACCCAATATTGACATGCTAAGAGTTAGCTCTTGCGCTGGGACAGTTTGACAGGGAAGTTTGGGAAAACTTCTGAAGCTTGGGCATCACTTGGTCCAGATATGTATTTGAGAATAGCGTCGTATAGAGGGTGTCCATCACATTGTCGTATTCATTGCACTACAAAATATTTGCTAACGTACTTTTCTTTTTGTCTTTCATTACGATTAAATAGTAATTCCAGCTTTTGAAAGGTAAAATTAAATTTTTACAGTACAATAAACAAATCGGTGTTGTTCTATTAGTCTTAACTAAATATTACCCCCCAGCTACATCGGAGAAAAATGAACTTTAATGTCACTTGACAGCAATGTCAAGCAATCAGTAATGATAATCCCCCACCCTATTTGGACAAATTTACACAGTAACGAAGAAAGCCATTTCATAAATTGAAAACTGTTGCCTGTACACACACGCACGCACGCACACACACGCACACGCACACACACACACACACACACACACACGCGCGCGCACACACACGAACACACGCACACATGCACACACACACACATACACACCATTGGGTAGAAAATTTTGTTGATGTATCCACCTTCTGTGCACTTATTTTCTCTAGGATAAGCTTGTTGCTTTTATAAACATTTGAGGGGAATGAGAACAGTAAACTGGGGGGGGG
>KZ807545.1:157466-178973 GCA_000696205.2 Oncopeltus fasciatus | reverse complement strand
TATATATATATAGTTTCACAGCAAAATTGGACAATCTAGGAAGAGGTTTTGCCCTAATTTTAATTTGGTTGTTGGTTAGTCATAAGTCTATTTTTTTAATGATAAGTTAAAAAATAGAATTTCGCCTGACGAATTTTAAAATTTAAGTCAAGTTAAAAATTCATTATTGTGCGAAATCGGATAAATGGAAGTGGGGGTTTACATGAAATGTCGAGTGCCAGTTAAAATTCGATTCACTTTAGCAGGCGTAGTACTTAGTTTAGAGTAGTGCACCTCAAATAATATTATTTTAGTGATTAAAGAAACATTTTAGATTTACACACTGAAATTGCAAAATTAGTTAATCTTAAATTTTAATTTAATGTTTTAAAGCCGGAAAGCATTTATTGTTTTTCATAAATATTTGGAAGTGAAAGTTTATAATTAGATAAAATTCGGGCAAATCAAAGAGTGGAATTAACAGGAATTTAAAGTAATGAAACTCACGAAAGGTATGTATATTGATAATATAAATATTTCAGGAGTTTTGTGCCGAAAAATTAAGATAGGGGGACGGCCCGTACTGTAAATTTGTATTTTTCGGTTTATAAGGTAATTTTTTTTAACTGTGAAATTTTACATTTAAGTGTTAAAAATAAAAAGAATAATAAGAAGAGAAACCCGAGTTCTTTCTTGAGCGAAATCACGCCAATAGAAATGAGGGATTACCGAGCATGTCAAGTGCGACTAAGAAAAGGTCACTCGCTACAAAGTTGACTGGAGAGAAACTAAAACCGGATTTTCTTATCGATAAGAGATGCATTCTTCTGATACCTGAGGTGGAATGCTAAAATACGGGGAAGTTCTTTCCCTGCCTAACTAAGGAATCCGCTTATTTTACGCAGCTTCCAAGGCGATGGGACAATAAACAATTTTCTTGTGATAAGTGTATATAAAGTTTATTTCCTTATGTAACCGTCAATAAAGAAAAAATAGAAATAGGTAAAAAGACGTGAGAATATGTTTAGGCCGATTTAATGGAATTTTAAATGATTTTGATACTGATGTCTAGAATTGAATGATTTGAGCGAGAAGGGTGGGAGGGGGGGGGGGGTCAAACTGCCAAATATTGAAAGGAACCAGTGTCCCAACTGCCAGCGGGTAAAATAATCTAGTGGTGTGCGAAGTGGGGCGTCAGCATGTCGAGAGCATCGTAAAGGATTCCCCATGAAATCATAAGTTGGGACGCCAGGACTTCTCCTCTTAGTCACTTGCAGAACAGGAGTTAATTTGCACTGTTCATTTGGCTCAGACAAGCTGGAGACTCCGAGGAAGTCCGGGGATACGTCCGGTCTCGCCATCGTCCCCCGACGAGTTCATATCTCCCTAGCCAAGCTCATATCAAGAAAAAAAGGTTTTCCCAGAGCCATGGATGTTTAGAACAAAGAGGCTACCTACGTATTAAGTATAAGACGGAAATTATAACTTCTCTCTATGAACCTGTTGGGTTCAAGTTGTTAAAAGGCAGTCTAAAAAGAAGAGATACGCTGGGTTCTGATTTGGGCATCGAAAATTTTGAAATGGACATTTTATCTGTTACTTCAGTATTAGCTAGAGGTTGGAAGAATAAAAATTAGGTTATTAGCATTAATTACTGAATACCACTAGGGCTATCTTAAATTTGCAAATTAGCATTCCTTTGTCATAGATTGAAAATAATCCTGAGTTACTTCTCTTCAACGCCTAGTTCACAATAATCTAGAGCTATTAAAACTGTTTTTTCTCTATTGCTAGATAACGTCTGCATATTATTGCTGATTCAGAAGCCAATCCAATAGGATCACACTCATCAGCCACAAATCAGCGGTTGAGCTAGTAGGGCCTTCGCAGACTGGGGTCAGGAAGTTAAGGTTCTGTGGGAGAGCGGAAATGGCTGTTGGCGGAGGGGAAAGAGGGGGGGGGGGTTAGAGGGCCTGAGGGAGAATTAAGCGACCCGACCCGCGGGTTAAGTAGTGGGAGTGGTTTGCCCTTACAGGTCCTTAAGAAAGGGCTGCCATCCCTCACGCTCCCACTGACGTAGGGCCTTTCGGGACACGTCCAAGGGAGTCTCCAGGGTGACTTGCACCTTGGAGGTAGAATGACATTTCCGTCGACTACAGAGAACCAATTCCACCATTGCTATAGATTGCTATTTTGGTTATTAAGCATTAATTTCGAGTAGAGATATATTGAGACGTTAGTTGAATTTTCTATTTCAAGTATTAACGGTTTTAAAAGAAATATATTTAAGGTAAAACGGAAACTTATGGGGTCTACCTGACGATTTTCTTAATATGGTTATTGATAACCTTTTTCTGCTTAGTGGAACAGTAAGCGAAGTTTTTATTTTAACATGCTTGGTTATTCATCTCAAATCCCAAGCCTTTAAAAAGTTAATGCCAATCACGTATCAGATTTTGGGTATAACGTGAGGAGAATGCAAAAAAAAAAGTGCTTCAGAGCCGAAAATGTGAGTATTTTTCCCCATTTGTTTTGTCAATAAACACGGAAACAATTAAAGGAGAGATAGAATGCCGATATGGCTTAATTGGCATTGAGATGGAAAGAAAAACGCATAAGGGACGGCTTCATTGGGAAGGTGTATAAAGGCTGGAGGAGCTTTGACAAAGGGAACGAGACAGAGAAGTGCTGGGAAAGATAGTCTGCGAGGGTGGAGCAAAAACAGCTGGTCTTTGTGGAGAACTGCGGCCTATTGAGACAGACGGACAATACCTGATTTCCAACCAGCGGCTACAATTAATTTTCCATTGTAATCAATTCCTATTGTGGTGGGTTCCTCTCCTCGAACCCCTCTTAAGTCTCCGCTAATAATTTGTCCCCTCTCTCGTATTCTCTGTCACACTTCTCATGGCTAATTCCGGCAATTATTAGGATCTTCCATCGCTAGCTTGAGCATGCGGAGGGAGCCCGGCACGTACAAGTGGATTCGAGTGTAAGACGTTTTCAACGCTTGAAATAACACCGTTTGAATCCTGATGCTGATTTATCAAGCTGTACAAGTAAAAGAAGATTCTCACCTCAGGATATTGAGAGATCAGACAATAGGTGACAAAAATATAAATTATTAAAGACTAAAACGGAAAAGCAACTTTTTAGAGAACTCGGAGAGAATTTGGCTTAGTAGACTCCAAAAATGATTGTCAAAAATACATTCGAGAGATGGATATAATTTGTATCTGACAAAGCTCTACAGGACACAGTTTTTGATTTTCAGCGTCGCAAATTTCTTTATCAGCAGATCGCGATCGTTAATGGCGGAAGCCATTCTAGGGAAGGAGAAGGGGTGAGGGAGTTAAAATTAGCTGAAACTTGTAACATGCTGGATGTTTCATGTCATTTTCTAACATTTAATAATACAAATTTTTTAGTTTAAATTATTTTAAGTAAATGTAAATTCGAAAAAATAATCGGGCTCTTTACTTTTAAAATATAAAAAATAAACTCGAAATTAGGGCTTCGCTAACATTTTTTTAAAGCTGAAGTCGAATAATAAGGAGGAAAAGTCTGCTCGGACACTAAATTGAAATATTGACATTTATTTACTATTGTGTTATGATTTTCCATAATAAATATTTCACATTTTCTCAAAAGGAGGTCTATAAGGATGTTATTAAGAACAAACTAAGTTAGTTTGTTCTTACATCACCTCTAGTTAGCCGAAATACCATTCTCAGAGACATTAGTTTATACATTTATTATTCTTTTGGGTTTTAAGAATACTTTATCAGTTTATTCGCGTTTATATCCATTTTTAATAAAGTGGGAAATACTCTTAGTTTTATTCAAATCCTTCTCTTTTATTTGTGTCCTAGCATTATTAGGAAGTCAACCGTATTTATGGGGGTTTTTAAGGTGAACTGAAAGCGGACGTATCTTAGTTAGAAGAATATATCTTCTGCGAACAAAAAAATGTCAGTTTTGAACTACTATTTGAAATCCACATTTGATTTTTATGTCATTCTAGGACAGGGGAAAGATTTTTGCACAGTTGTGAGTAATAAATGAAGAATCTTTCGAGTAAAAAAAAAAATTAATATTAAGTAACTTGCAATTGAGACTCATGTACGAAGCAATTGTGAGATGAGTTCTCATTTTCTTAGTAGCCTTTTTATTAAGTTTCATTAACATTTTTAAAAATACTGAAATTAATAAAAATAACTATATTATAACTTATATATTTTTTTGTATGATTAAAGGAAATGAAATTAATCATTACTGATTTAAAAAATAAAATTAAGTCGAATATCTGTATGGAAGATATTTTAATATGTATTTTCCAAATTTAATCATGCACCTTAAAAATGGGCAGTATGGATGAATTCGTACTTTAATACACTCTAAAGGGAGTAATAAAAGCTATTCCTACAATGGGTTGCGAAAATTGTTATCCTTATTATCCTGTTAATCCTCTCCCTTCGAACTTTCAATTGATATATATTATCATATATATTTGCTTATATAGCAAATGTAAAGAAACACAGAAAGATTGATAGAAAACAGAAGACCTGCAGTAAAATGAAGAAAATCTACGTAGGCATAAGAGTTCCTTCTAAAAAGTAATTTAATTTAAATATTAAATTTTCTTCGGTTGAAAGCTGTTATTGCCCTTCTAAATTTATCTTACTTATAAATAAACAATAATTAAATTGACTTTTTTTTTTAAATAAAAAATATAGTTGGCTCCGAGACGCTTAGGAGTGCTCGTAAAATATTTCCTTTTAACTTGCTTTTACTGAAGCACAATCATTAAATTTATAAAACTGTTGTGTTAGGGGAGGCAGTGAATAAGCGAATAAATTTGGTCTTTGTAGAGGGGTCCTAAGGTCATTCCCCTACTGTTCCCAATATTCCTTCATACAATAACTACAATAACTTTTACCGTATTTTTATCTAAGTTGTTTGAATCTTAAAATTTGAAATTTTTAGGAGGAAGAACATTTTTTCTTTCACTTTCTGAATCCAAAGCACTATTGTTGAAATATTTTAGCCCAAATACTCAGTATAAATAGTGTGCAGACCAACAGAACCAATTGGACTGAGGGTTGAAACGGCTTTAAATTAGGGCGAGCAATTAACTCAAAGTGAAGAGGAATGTGATTGTTCAGGTCCTAAAATAATTATATTGTTGAAGAACTTCATGCATATGGAGGAGGTTCACACGGTGGAAGGTTTTTGTGAGAACGAATTTATTATTAAATTTAGCTTCATTGATAGGTGCGTTACGGTTTATCGCACGGCCAATCGATATAAAGACACAATTCTCAAAACGCCAAAAATCACCAGAAATTTACATTCCTAAGATCAAGTGTAAAGGGATCTTATTTTCCATAGAAAATAATGACAGATTACACTTTTGTAAAATTAAAAAAAGTTATCAGAGGCCAATGCAATATTTAACTATAGATAATAATTTTTCTGATAAACTAAAATAGTTAGGAAATAAATAATTGCAATAAACTCTTATTATTATGGAGAGTTTTATACAAGAATTTCCTGGTTTTTTTTTAAACTTATTTTTTAAGGGAATTTAAGACCTTTGAATTTCTTTTTTACGTGTTAAATAGTTGCTATGGTAAAGTACGTAAGTTTTAATTAAACTATACATGTCACCAAGTTCTAGTTTTAATTAAAGACTTATAAAAAGGCGAAGTGAAAGTATATAAGTCTATGTCAAGTAAGAATCCGGGTAAGTCTGATGAAGCTGACAGCAGAAGCAGAATAGTTTTTGTTGCCTGGCGGGTCAGGAATGGCCTTGCGGTGTGTCAGGAAGTTTAAGTGTTTTCAGAACTCACTTAGGCAAGAGGACATCTTGGAGGACTGTCACCATTCTCTGCACTGCTATCTCCTCAGAGCCCCAGCCAAGAGAAATTACTTTAGTTTGTATCCTTCTATGTGTTCTTGCAGAGTTTTTACCATCCTTGGGTAACCAAGAGTTGCAGACTTTGGTCCCCCTAGAGTTCGTCCTCCTAGTCCTCTATCTCATATTACGCTTAGATACCTCCTTAAACTGATTATAGAGTCAAGAGATTAAGATGGTACCCATAAAGATATTATATATATTATCTTCCGACAGGCGTCCCACAGGGTTCCTGCTTATGCCCAACACTCTACAGTATATATATAAATGATCTACCAAAACTCATAAAAGCAGATATATTACTTTTTGTAAATGAAACAGCGATATATAGACATACCGTGGTTAATGGATTGAAAACAAATTTTAGTGAAATTAATAGGTATTTTACAAAATGTAAAACCAATATAAACAAATACAAAGACGAAACGATTATTTTCACAAGGTGTTCTAAAATATATGTAACGCTTAAGATTCATAATTTATCTATGACATGGTCCCTACTTTAAAATACTTAGATAATACTCTAGATGGAAGATTGATGTTTACAGAATATACCATTTATTAAAGAATACAATAATGCAATTAATTTGCTCTATGTTTCCTTTCTTCAACAAAAAATCCTCGCTAAATAAACAAAATATAGTAATTTGTCCAACTGTATGCCATGGCTCTCCAGTCTCGTGCTCTACCTCCGATACCAATTATAGAAAACTGCAAATCATGTCAAACTTACGCCTCTTTATAATAAATAACTATCCTCGCTACACAAGAATTTCAGTAACGCACGAAGAACTTACTCAAATTTTTGAAACTCTACCCCAAAGACTACATATCTAAAACCAAAGAGAAATTGATGCAGCAAATTGGACAATATGACAAGACTACATTAAAACGATACCTGCACAGACTGACCAAACACATACCACCAAAAACAAATTACTCACCACTATATTAATATGTAATAGTGTATTTTATTACTGGCTAATGGTTTTTTTTTCTTCAAATTTTACCATCATATTTTGTAAACTTATACGAAGGTTGTATATATATATATATATGTAATTCAAAGGTACATGTTATGTATACCTTACAAGCAAATATTAAGATAATGTAAATGACTTATATTAAATAAAGAAGTTATAAACACAAAAATAAATAGAAATATACATATACATGTATGAATATAACTGTATATCAGGATTATAACACTATGTTACACAATTTGGGTTATTTTTTAAGTTTCCCTCCATATTTCGTCCTATTTCTATTTTCAATTTCAACAGAAAATATCCAAAGTTTTGAAGATAGAAGTTCAAAAACCAATTTAATTTGACTATTGTCAAAATAGTAAAGGATTTTTTAGATGTTGTAACATCATTCCTTTTTTTTTTTTTAAAGTATTCTGTTTAATTATTGTAAGTAGCATTGATCATTATTATTAAGTAAATGCTTAATTTTTTACCACGTAGTGATACATTTGAATCCCTCTACATGAAAATATACGAAACCAATTCCAATAATTGGAATTCAATCCCATAAGAGATCAATAACGCGATGAATTTTTAGAAAAAAGAACGCTTTGGGAGTTTAAATTACCAATTTAGAAAGTTATCCAGTCCTTTAGCCTAATTTTTATCCAGTTCTTCGAATCAATTAAAATTTAAAATTCTACAAAATATTATTTAAAAAGAGCTTAGGGGAGGTGAAGAGGATTATTTCGAATTTAATAGGTTTTAATAATTGTATTTGATACTTTAATTAAAAATATAAGGGTTTATGGAGAAAAAAAAATTGAATTAGTTTTTTTGTTATAATATTTGTCTATTATATATATTTTAGTTATTTCATTTTGCTTATTTAAATTTAAAGCATTAGTTCACAAATAAGAGAAATTTAATTATTTTTAAAATAACTTTTTTACTTATTTTATTCAGTAATATTATTATTTATTTCAAGTATTTTCCGTTAGTAATTAAATAACAAAAGAAACTAGTTATGAATTTACAAAATTAAATACTCATTCCAAATCTTTCCTTCATCATATTCTTTCTAAAACGATAATCACTTTAATTAAACTATTTTGAAGGAACTTTGGATGTGTGTGTGTTTATATATATATAAACAAAATGTCGAAATCAAATTACATACTTTTATAAATATTATTTTTTGTGGTATTTAATCCCACGTAAATTTGAACAATTTTTAGTGCAAAGGAACAGAATAAAAAATCTAACTGTCCCAGCCAGGACTCGAACCTGGATCTCCTGCTATCCGGGCCGGTGCATTTTCCCTTCGTGCTACCGAGACAAGTCTGACAAGTTATTAAATGCACCGGCCTGGATAGCAGGAGACTCAGGTTCGAATCCTGGCTGGGACAGTTAGATTTTTTATTCTGTTCCCTTGCACTAAAAAATGTTCAAATTACATACTTTCTTCCCTTATTTATTCTTATATTTTTACTTGTTCTTTTATCTTTAGAACTTCCATTTTCTTAGTGTATGTTATTATAGAAAAATTCATATTAATATGGATTGTAAACTCTATAGAAAACAAAATATTTAAGAATATTATGCAGAATATTAATTTAAAAAAATAATAGATAATAAATTGCTTTCAATGAATTATTATATGGATAAGTATCAGGTGGCAGAGCGAGACTTCCCACAAATTGTTGTTGTACAATTAACCTTAATGTGAAACTCGAAAACTCGTTTTCAGAATATAGAATTTGATAAATAATTTGAAGTAAATAGTAAATAAAACTGCAATATATTCTTATTGTCAAATTTGCATTAATTTCTTTCAGATTCCTTTTATCAAGCATATAACAACTATATTCAGACCCAGATAAAATATGTTATTCTCCCCTAGCCCTTGGGGAAACCAGGACCTAGACGCTGGCGAAGTCAGAGGCAGCATTTTTGAAGGTGGCCCTTTGTTGTAGAATGCAAATTGCTGGGAAGGGCCACTCGTTAAGAGCGCCCTTTCCCTAATTAAACGCGGGTCAGCAGAATTTAGGACTGGGAGGGGTTTTAAATCGAAGGGACTTGTCCCAAGCGGCACGACTGATGCCATTGAGGCTCTTCCAGTCAACTTACCAAGGTTATGTGGACCTGAGTTACCTAACAAATGGTTATGGCTTTCAACGAATGGTTACATGCGAGGACATTGGTCTTAAGATCGCCCTTACGCCAATGAAAATCGACTTTAGTGAGAGTTTTCTCAGTAGTGACTTGAAATTTTTCTTTATTTCGGTCAAATTTATTTTCTTTACAGAACAAGTTAATAAATAAGAAGAATTTAAGCGAATTTCCCTTAAGGAATTCAAGCTATTCTCTCAAATGATAATAATAATATTGTTTACTATTAATTTAGTTATTTAGCTAAAGTATGCTAAATGTAAAAATGAAGACGCTGAACCCGGAGGGGGGTGAAGTTATGTAGAGGAAGGTGGTTAGGGGTGCTGTGTGATCTCAAGTGTACCGCGCTGAGGAATGACCGGTATTCGCTTTCGGGAGGGGGGGGGGGCGAAAAGGAATTTAATCCGAGCCACTGCTTTCTGGAAAACGTCCTTATCTGGTAGCCTTCAACTTAGAACTGATGTACTACAAACCCCCCTTGTTATGGGGGGGGGGGAATAAACAAATTCTCCTCAAGTATTCCCCGTCCTTGTTGATGTTTTCCTTCTGAGGTGACCGTTTTTCGGGAACATCTAAAAATGAATAGTATTTGTTTGGAGACCAAATGCCGCCGTTCCTATGCTTCATTTTGAATATTGATATAAGTTGTTTTTTGGTTTTTTTATAAACCTTATTATTAATTACTTTCTACATGTTTTGTATCTAGTAATGTGCTGGGTAATAATTGACATAAGTAGGGTGAAAATACCGGTCCTGACAAATAAATTTTAAAATCATTTAAAATTTGGCCATTAATAACTATAAACCCGATTTCAAACAACAATTTATTTAACGGTATCCAAAATGAAACTTTAATGCAGAATTGAGTTTAACTTATTTCTAACTAAAAGAAAGAGGTCTACGAAGGTTACAATCGACTTATAGGCAGCATTTCATTCATACTTTTTTATTTATTAAAACTTCTCCTGTCATGGAGGGAAGGGCTATCTTCATGTCGCCACCCTTTCCTACTATCCATCGCGCTAGCCAGGCTTTTGCTCCTTAAAAATCCACAGCACCAACCATGAGAGACCAGAACGAATTTTTTCCACTAACCAGACGACTCTAATCATTCGAACCTTAAATATAAATCCTATTCGAAGAAGAAAATACAGCTGGCAGTGAATCCGTAGACTGATAATTTCCAGGCGGACTCCATAATGCAGGGGTTCCAGACTTCCAGGATTAGTCAGGAAATGGTCTGAATATGGGAGTTCTTCATTAGCGCGCCTTGGAATATGCATGTCTGTTCATCCACCTTCTCGGGAACATGGCAGTATCACCGCTAATCAATCATGTATGACCAACCAAAGAATTACTTGAACGTAGTTCCTCTCTCTGGACTAGTGAGCCATAAGCCTCTTCAAACTTTATATATAAAAAAAAGTTCATAAATCAGAGAGGAGTTGTGAACTTCATTGAAGATAAAGGATGTAGAAGGAATAGAATTTAAACTCTAAATAAATGCCTTATTAAAAATGAGAGTAAAAGGTAAGTTCGTTAAGGTTTGCTCTAGACTGCCTGGGAATAGAGAAGGAGGAAGGGCTCAGCCATTGTCGTTATATTTGTGAATATTTATTTTCTAATAAGCGTGTCTCTGAAAAATGTTTTAGCGCTAGAACTTAGTAAAACTCTACTTTGTTAAATTTAGTTCAATAACTCATAAAATATTTTCCTTATTAATAAGGAAGTTTTTATTGAATTTCTTTACTTTAACCTAAATATTTTTAAAAACCTGTCATACTTTCGAGTTATTTCGCTCTTTAAAGAGCCTATTCTTTTAATGTATAATTAATATTGATATGCCGAATTTAATTAAGAAAAGTAAGTTATTTTAAATTCTAGGCAGTAAAGGTAAAAATTTACTATTTTATTTATTTTTTGTTTAAATCAGAGCTTGATGGGAGGTGATATTCAAAGGAATACCAAAATTTTTAATCGTAATTAATGACACGATTGCCATTAATGTTTTTAAAATTTTATACATATTGATAGGTGTAAATGATAATTTTTAAACGTTTATTATCTATAATAATTTACGAAAAACTATTAATAAGGGATAAATTTACTAATCTGTCAACGAATTTTTAATTTGTTCTTCCCCTAATGCTCACTTCCCCTCAACTGGTTTTTGCTGTGAGATTGAATATCAAGCTTAAACATATGCTTATGTGTATGCAATGCCTTAAAATCTTGCCATACTCTTTAGAGGAAGATCATCAGCCATCAAGATGGTTATTGAAACGTAGGTATTAAAGAATAAATAATATAAAAAGAATAAATAAATAAAAATAAATAATAAATAAATAATTTCGCCGGTTATATTGTTAATCTCTGATTTTTTATTAATAGCTTTGTTTGATCAAAACGACTTATTTTCGTTTTCTTAGACTTTTTTTAATTTGATTTTTTTTCTTTCTCGGGAAATAGAAATAGATGGTAAAACGAAACCTCTGGGTATTCTAAAACAATTCAAATTTGTGGTTTAGAGAATATTTTGTCAAAAAAGGTTTAAATAATATATCCCTGTCAAAGTAGTTCAATTTGATAAGAGTTATGCACCAAATATTAAAATAAAGTTGAAAAAGAATGGCATTGCCTCTATTGCAGTGCATGACATAAGAAAACTAGTTCACATTAATACTTTTAAAAACATTTTTAAAATTATACGACGGAAGTTCTATCTAGTTTTGAGCTGCCATATTGTTTTCAAGATAAATTGGAACATGAACTTGCTGAGCAAAGAGTAGTGAGTGAATGGATAATGAGAACTGCCAGTGTAACTAACTCGGCCTCCAACGAATTCGTGGGTAATTACATTTGAAAAGGTTAATTCTGCGTGTTGGAATCTCACACAATACAAGAAAAGCTATTGATTCCAAGTCCTCCCGTTTCAATGTTTTCTTTGGTTTAATTTTAGACATTTTCCTAACGCTTAACTTTGTTGCTAAAGGCAATACTTATGCTTTATGGTCAACTGGTCAAACATATATTTACTCTGAAGAAGTACACTTACTGTGGAGGCTAACTTGCTCCTATATTTTGTAGGAAAAGGAAATTGAAAAAAATAAAATAAATCGTACTGCTAAAAACGATTACTATCACTAATTTAGTATTTAGTAATTATAACGATTAATTTTTCATTTTGTTATGTGGACTAAATGAAAAATGAAAAAATAATAATTAATCGTAAGACGCTTAGTAATATCACAGCGTAATATAAAAAATGTAACTAGTGTTTTTCCAAATGGTTTGAAAATTAAAAAAAATAAATACATATACATAATTTACCAAAACGGCCAAACGGCTGTCGAAAAGGAAGAGGTAAGTGACAATATAAATTTACTGGAAATAAAGTATTAAAAGTATTTTTATATGAAGAAAAGGATATAAATGTAGTTTTGGATATTGAATGTGCATTCCTTAAAACATTTGGAAGACATGTTTTGTATAATCTACAAGGGAATGGAATCAATAGTTATATGTTTATTTTTTTTCAAATTTTAAAGACGAAAAATAGGTAGTGCAGTTAATTTAATTTTTTTTCTGACAAAAGGATAGAAGAAAATGAAGTAATTCAAAAAGGACTTAAATTGTTTGTTTTTTTCAACTTTCATCATTTATTACATTTCTGTTAACACAAAAAATAGTATAATATGATTACAATGAAGAAAAAAATGATCAAATTACGAGTGCTGGACCAGCTGAGAGGTGTATAGGTTAATTAATATTTCATATTAAGTAGAAAGTTTGCCAATAAGCTACTAAAACAAAATAGCAGTGAAATAGGATTAATAAATAATATATTAATAATACATTTGAGTCTGATATGAAGCCCTGTTGGGAGTTTTTACTTTTTTGCTTCGGTTTCCTGAACACCGTAGAATTTGGGCTGAAAAGTTATATCTTATCTGTCCTTATATCGATCGGAGGGTGACCTCCTCATAGGACTTGGACCCCCTAACATAGTAACCCATAAAGAGGGGTTGTTCAGGATACTATCAGTGGGAGCCAGTAGGATCTACATATGTTCACTGAGATATCACTCCTCCTTGATCTTGGTTCGGGAGAGCTCGCGGCTTCTGACATCATATAACACTGCCACAAAGGCGGAGTTAATATGGCTAAAGATGATATGATTGTATCATATCGGATGATACATTCGGAAACTCATTATATATGGCCTTCTTGTCGTTTCAGCTCATCAGAGAGTTGTACATTTCGTGGCACTGAGAACTGCCTTATTTTTTTTACTGATGCCTCATTAAAGTTTAAGATTGATGTGATTTGATATTTGGTTATCAGTCCGTACTGCTGGCGGAGTATATGAGCCTGATAACAGCGACTCATTTACCCGTAGGTATAAGCGGGTTCTGGTATTTACTTTGTGGAACACAAAAGACTGAATGACCGCTGAGTCTAGCCAGCGTTTATATGATGAACAATGATTCTTAGTAAATATAAAGTTGTGGTGTATTGTCCCACGTAAATTTTAAAGAAATAAAGCGAAGGAATGAATTCCCTAGGTTAGGCTCTCGCTAGTGTGTTGGAACTTTAATAAGATATGTAACTCGTCCTGGTGGTGTAATGGTTAAACACGCCGGCCCGGAAAGCACGAGATCCAGGTTCACGTCCTGACTGGGACAGATAGATTTTTTATTCTATTCCCTCGCAATAATTTTTTTAAAATTTACGTGGGTTTAATACACCACAACCAAATTAATATTTATAAAGAAAAATTAATAAAGCAAATAACGAGGGTCGACAAATAGCTAGACAATGACAGCTTCTTCGAGTTTAAGACGATGTATTCGTCTTTCTCGTGGGTTAGGCTCTCGATAGTGAGTTGGGAATTTAATAAGTCATTCAGCTCGTCCCGGTGGTGCAATGGATAGCATACCGGCCCGGAAAGCAGGAGATCCAGGTTCATGTCCTGGCTGGGACAGTTAGATTTTTATTCTGTTCCCTTGCACTAAAAATTGTTAAAAGTTACGTGGGAATAAAAACCACAAAAAAATAATATTTATAAAATTAAAATCTAAAAGTAAATAACGAGAGTCATTTAAACAGCTTGACAATGTCAGCTCCTCCGAGCATAAAACGATATATACAGCTCTAAATTATTGACTAATTCCATTTACATATTTACAAACACAGTAAGCTGTGGATATGTAACTGCCGCTACATTCCCTACTTAGAACGTAAAGAATGCCACTTTCCCACCCGACTCCTTGAGGCACCCCACAACAGTTCCGCTAGGATCTTCGTCAGGTAACGTCAGGTAATTGCAAAAATATAAGTTTCAATTGTTCGAAAATCACCACTAAACATCTATATTTAAAGTGGACTTTTCAAAATGTTTTTTCTCATCAATTAAGAAGTGGAACCGTTATATATAATTAAGGAGGATTGTCAAGGAGAAACACGGTAGAGGAAATAAATACTTTTGGATGTATGGAAGGAATATATGGAAGGTTCACAAGAGAAAGTTGTAATGAGGTGACTTGGTGTGTTCTATCTTTTAGGGGATGGAAGTCAAACACCTCTTCTTCTTGGATCTTAATGAATGCAACAAACTTCTCGTTGGCTCAGCCATTTAATGGGATCGCTACTGGTTCTCCTCTTTCTTAAACCTTAAATTAGTTAGAAATGTTATGCTTAATAAAGCTGGAAACCCCTTCTCTCCATCCCAATTACGATACGGATTCGCTTAATGAATGTTGCTTTGAAATAATGGCTTTCAGCTGTTTGTTTGAATAAAATATTATACACTCAAAAACAGCAGTCTCAGTTTATTTAGAATCCTGAAGTGAGAAATTAATTGGGAAAGGCGACATCTCTATTAATATTATGATCATAGGATACATTAAATAATAAATTCCTCATATGTTTTAATGATATTCTTTTCTAGATTAATATATTAAAATATTATTTATATTTTATTATTATTCTTTTCTGTGTTTAACTTCCATTATAACCATTTAAGGCCATTTAGAGGATAAGTAGCTATTTTATTGTAATCATCCATGTCTCTGAGAAAGCTAGTTGCTTAATCGAGTAAGCAAGTTTAATTAATCCCTCAAACTTAACAAATAAGATTATAGATTTTTTTCTAAACAGAACTAATCTAGTGTATGGAAAAACAAAAAGATGATCGAATATGTTTAAAATCATATAAATGATTGTAAAAGTTTTCCTGAAACGGTTTGTTCTACACATATCAACGCACAGAAGATTAAATAATTCTCACAGTCATTAGGATACATATGTCAATGTAATGCGCAAGCTTTTTATGACTCCATTAATATAACAAATATGGTTTTAAGTGACAAATACCCTTTTTTCTTGCTCTCAAATTTATTTTATACAAGAGTTTTAATAAAAACCCAAAAAGAAAAAAATAGATGAATCAGTACGGCTTTCCCCTCACGAAGAGTTAATGCAACCTACTTTTAAGCTGTGTTCGTTATAGAGGCCAGCACCAATCCTGGTGAGTCTCACTATTTATCGCAATAAAATTTCGAGGCGAGACCAAGTGGCCTGCATTGCAGCAGAATTTAGGTCGGAAATCACACATGTCATGCGATAATCCATCTTACACCTCATCCAAAGCAGCCGAACCACACACGACTGGAAGTAGACTACAGAAGTCCATCTTACACTTCATCCGAAGCAGCCGAACCACACACGACTGGAAGTAGACTACAGAAGTCCATCTTACACCTCATCCGAAGCAGCCGAACCACACACGACTGGAAGTAGACTACAGAAGTCCATCTTACACCACATCCGAAGCTGCCGAACCACACACGACTGTAAGGAGACTACAGAAGTCCACCACAGCTACCGGCGTTCTTCAGCAGGACCAACTGCTGCCAATACCTCACCAAACCTCTTGTGACAAAAATCGTGTGACTTTTCTGAGAACGATTACGCAGAATAAGGTGACACACGAGTCAAGACAACTTAGACGTCTGTAATCAATCATTTCCGGTGATGAAGGCACCTTCCAGCCTCACGTCTGTCTTCTGATCGAACATAAACAACTCATATATTCGATCACAGTGCTAGAATTTGTCCCATGGCCTCCTTGAGAATTTTACTAATTATTAACAATTGATTCGCACAAAATAAAGCATAGAACTATATCTATATGATAGACGCATCAGCATAGCACATGAGCTTGCAGACAAGAATTTTATTAACTGTCTATACAATACATGAAATAGATCATCCGGACAACATAATACTTGTACACCTATACCAACTACTGCACAAATACAAGCTACAGCATATTCTTATCATACTATCAATATATTGTCCTCAGAGACCCACAGTCAGTGCTGAGGCAATTGAGGAGCTTTGCAAAAGCCTCTGTAGTACCTTCATTGCAAGGCTGCTGTCTCTTTGCCACCATTAAAACATTTAAATTACACACTAACACCCTAAAACGCCTACTTATCGGCCCACGTCACGACGATATTTGCCCCAGATTTATTTATCTGCAGGGTATGAGTGGAATTTCTGGTGCACTTACAGGAACCATTGATCTCTCTTCCCTCCTCTTACTGCTATTTCTCGCAGCAGAACCGTCTGTTAGTGATTGTCCGGATACTCTCACACTAAGATCAGCTGACTGGGATTTTCTGAAGGAATAGCCCGACTTTTCCTGTGTCTCTTGCAAGTCTTAGAAGGAACATGCGGAAGCCGTGAACTTCGTCACCAAGACTGGTAGACTCTGTTCTCCTCCTACTTTCAAACCACACGATATCTTAAGAGAAATCACTGACCTATTCTCACGTAAAGCCAAGGATCGGGATCTCATAATTAAATGAAGAGATTTTAGAGGAAATGTCACAAAGAGCTAAAGTTTTCCCCACAACCACCTTCAAGAACATTCCAATCCAGTAGAAGTTTCAGCAAGACACCATGATACATTTAATCAACGTAATACTTTGTATTTTAGATCAATTACTTTTCTACCCATTTTTTTTTTAAATTAGAAAATTATTAATCTTAGATTAATCAGTGATTAATCTGAGATCTAGCTGACTTATGGGCTGTAGCTTACCGATGTAAGGTTGGCTACTCTCATTTCATAGTATCCCAACAGGCGAGTTAGCCATATAAGCATTCCACACTTCTACATACATATACTAGATATATACATATACTTCAAGAACACCTCACAAAAATTTTTTGAACTTCGAAAACGAGGCTCACCGATTCACAATAACTTCGAATACTTTCTACAAATCAATAATACATGTTATTTGAAACCTAACAGAACGCTTACAAAGTACTATCATACACGGAACAGTAAATAAAGTATTTCTCAATGAAGCTATTTTTACTTCTATATTCCATATTAAAAACTCAATATATATATAAAATCTATTAACCAATTTGGACTTATGGTATCCAAACGATTTGGCTCAAAAATCTTATATAAAATAGGCTTAACAAAACAAAATGTTTTCCCTTCGTGCAACTCAACACACTAAAAATATTGACTAATTTCTAGCTGTACTCTTCATTCTGATACAATACAATACCCAACATCCTCACAATACAATAATAGGGCACAAAAGATATAGTGGTATTTCTTGTAGATGGCTTCGTGTCTGGGGGCTCTCCTTCAAATGCTGATGTATCATCGTGTATCGGTGTGGAAAGATGATTTTTTTTTTGTTTTTTTTATTTATAATTTTATATAAGGCATATTCTATCTGTAATTATATAACTAGATAGTCATTTTTTACTCTGCAAAAAGTAATTTTTAAAATCGTTAATGATAAAATATATAAATTGAAAAAATAATAACAAATTCGGCGAATTCCAGGTAAGGCTCCTAGCCTACAGAGAATGGGTAAAGGCAACATGAGGGCGGTGCGTGCAGCATGCCAGACACTAACCCACCCCCGAGCGTATCAATACGCACAAAACCTGTTCAGTGTACGTAGGCCCCTAATTGTAACAATCTTCATAACCTCACTTCACTGTAGACAACAGCTCTCTGTCTACGTGGGAACCGCTGTCGCTCCTAGCCTACATAGAATGGGTAAAGGCAACATGAGGGCGGTGCGTGAAGCATGCCAGACACTAACTCACCCCCGAGCGTATTAATACGCACAAAACCTGTTCAGTGTACGTAGGCCCCTAATTGTAACAATCTACATAACCTCACTTCACTGTAGACAACAGCTCTCTGTCTAAGTGGGAACCGCTGTCGCTCCTAGCCTACAGAGAATGGGTAAAGGCAACATGAGGGCGGTGCGTGCAGCATGCCAGACACTAACTCACCCCCGAGCGTATCAATACGCACAAAACCTGTTCAGTGTACGTAGGCCCCTAATTGTAACAATCTTCATAACCTCACTTCACTGTAGAGAACAGCTCTCTGTCTAAGTGGGAACCGCTGTCGCTCCTAGCCTACAGAGAATGGGTAAAGGCAACATGAGGGCGGTCCGTGCAGCATGCCAGACACTAACTCACCCCCGATCGTATCAATACGCACAAAACCTGTTCAGTGTACGTAAGCCCCTAATTGGAACAATCTTCATAACCTCACTTCACTGTAGAGAACAGCTCTCTGTCTAAGTGGGAACTGCTGTTATTCTCCTAGCCTACAGAGAATGAATGCATGTCAGCAGCTGTATTTCTCTCCGATATACATACACAGCTGTTAAAACGATAGAACCCACTGTTTCAATGGTATAATAAACACTAGAATGTTAGACATTTCACAAGTGATATACTGCTGAATGTACCTGACATTTGGAATGATTAATTTGATATATATATAATTGATATTCAAATTACAAGTAGATGTTTTTTCTTGGGGTTCGGTCAAGGTGGATCCAAAAAAAATACTCATTTTTTAAAAATTGTACTTTTTGGATCTATCTTGACCGAACCCCAAGAAAAAAACATCTTCTAATAATCTCTACGGTCAAAAAATTCTCCATTTCAAATTGTAAAGTGTCCTGTGCTTGCATCAGTGTTATGAAGCCCCGTAAATTGCTCAAAATTAAAATCTGTCACGCAGGAGAAACTTAAACGAAGCAGATTTCCCACGTTTAATAAAAGATAAACATAAATAACAGTAATTTACAAATTTTATATTACTAGCTGGGGAGGGAAAGTAGGTTGAAGACTGTTCGGAAAGGAAGAGTTATGGTCAGCATTCAATGTCCATTAAAACAATATTTAACCTCTTCTAATAAATCTATTTTTCGTATACATTTTTTTTTTCTCGAAGTGTTAGCCTCCCTTTCAACCACTAAGGGTCATGGAGGGAGGGTCTATCTACAGGTTGCCACCCCATTTCAAACATCCATGGCTCTTATTTATCGATAAATGCTTGCTCAGGGCGGGGTTTGAATCCACAGCGCCAGGATTTCGAGAACCGAACGGATTCTATGAGCTACCCTGGCGCCCCTATTTATAATATCTAAAACACAAATTTTTAAACCTATTTTGTCTTAGGAATTTAACTAAATTGCTCATGACAGTAATATATAACAAGTGCATTGACGACAATTCAATTTGGTCTTTCTCTAAATTCTCCACTCATCCAATATCCGTCATAAATGAATGCATTCCACATTTTTTAGTATAAAATCTTAATACCATATTTAGTTTACGTATTCCAAAAGGACAGAGGCCCACAAAGATCCCGGAGTTGTATACTGAAATGCTTTCCTAAATATTTTTATTCATATCCTGAACGTGTTAAAATAATATAGCATATAGGTAATAGAAAATGAGTTATAATAATTAAATATATTTTCCAACTCTTCTCTCTTCTCTTTTGTCCGATTTCAGCCATTAACGAACTTATCAAATGGTTTGGTTAAGGATGCTCAAATATTGAATTTGGTTCCTTAATTTTATAAACTGAAGAAAATCAAATGCATGCATATATTTTTGAGGATTTTGGCAAACCGACATATTTTTTTCTAAATCCCGTGTGGTACCAACATACCCTTCCCTATTCTGGGTAACAGGTAATCGTAAATTTTTCTGCATATAATTCAATATTTTTTACTTCTGTGTAAAAAACTACTTTACGTCAAATGAACCCAACTTCAAATATATGTGTTATTTATTTGTTTATAATGTTTATAATGTTGTCATTTATTTAAAAAAAGTAAAAGAACTATTTATTTATTTAAATAAACCTCATTTATTTTATATTGGGCAAAAACTAACCTAGATTTCTTACCATTGGAGTTGAAATTAATTGAAATTTGCGTAAATTTCCTAAGGAGCCCACACTGATTAGGTCCTGGTTTTTCTTAAATTGTTTCCAATTTAAAAATGCTAAAGCTGCATTTCTATATATAACTTTAATTTTAAGGGACCCAGGACTCAACACACACACACACACACACACACACACACACACACACACACACCATTTTATGTAGTATCTGCTATATTAGCCATTTAATTAGCATAAAAGAACAAGAACCATAAGAATTTTTTTTACAGGAAGACAGTCTTTAAAAACATCATGGCAATATTATTTTCAGGACCCTGTAAGTAGTTAGTGCAAGACAAGATGCATTTTATTTTTATTGAATTTCATAAACCATAATTTTACTAAATGTATGGCACATATTCTTTTCTTGACGGGAGTCAGCGTGATTGGTGTGTGTTACATGTGATATGCCCGCTCATAGAACAATGGTTATGTGTCGCAAAGTTTGCCGACAGAATCAAACCTCTATGAACCCTTCGGCCCGCTCGGATTATGCAGAGTGGTATTTGCATCATGTCACCTGCTGCGAACATCTTCTCTACTGATGAGACAAGTGTCTGCTAATCATGGACCCTATTAGGGTACAACAGCCCCCTCCACAACCTCAATTAGCGCCCTTATTCATGCTATAATGCCCCGAAATTAACGGGGATTATCCAATCACAACTAATAATAAGCCTCAATAGTGTCAGTTATCGTTGCATTATGAAAATATTCTAATTAAATACATTAATATTTGGGACTCCTGAATAGTCCAGTGGATTCGCTCGTATCTCTCAATCCTGGCGCTGCGGGTTCAAATGCCTCCCTGAAAAAGCTTTCGTCCAAAATAAAAGGCTTTACATGGATATTTAGGATAGAATGGTAAACTGTAGATTACTTTCTTCTATGACCCTAAATGGTTAAGCAGGGTTAAAATACATATTAGTTCTTTATACCCTGGAAGATCAATTTTTTATACTATATTTTTCACTCATAAATCTACTTGTAAAGGTAAAGAACTAATTGTATGTCTTCTTAAGAGTGAAGGATTTTTCTGTTTGTGTTTTACGCGTATTATATATATAATTTGGAAAAAAACTAATATATTTTTTCCGCTTTCTTTTACAGGAGCAGAGATGAGGTTGAGGACCATAATCCCAATGCCATCTAAGACCATATATATA
>KZ807545.1:98694-110815 GCA_000696205.2 Oncopeltus fasciatus | reverse complement strand
ATTACCAGGCCTGCTTGTTATATATATAGATGTATAAACTAACAACTGGAAGAAGAAAGAGTCTAATGAACGTGCGACTAACTTATTGCCATCATTTCATTAAATAATATAAAAATGAAATATACTGTTTATAGTGGGAGTACTGATACTGGCTAGCTTCTCCACTAAGTAAAGAATACGCCTTATATATGTATATAAATATAAATATCGCGGTCAGGCGGGATAGAGAGTGCAGTGCACACACAAAAAGAAAAAAATCACTTTTTTAATCAAATTTTCGAGATTTCTCGCCCTTCGTCGGTGAGGAATGAAGAGAGATTTGATTGCTGTATAACGCAGCCGCGAGTGTTTCATTTTCTACATATATTTTCTATATATACAATTTGTTTAAATAAATAAATAAATATACTAGTGAGTTAAAATATTTCTGTGGGCATAGGCTACTTTATTTATGAAAGTAGTTTTTGGATATGGATTAAAATAAATCAACAATTAACTTACGAGGTGTGGCTATTAAATAACGAGAGTATTTCTGTAAAATATTTTATTTTAAATTTATACATATTTAGCTTATGTATAAATTTTCAGTCATGGAAATGTGAACATAGGGACAGAACGTCCTCTCTCATCTTCATGATAGTCCTGAAGATGGCTTACAATGTAAGTCGAAACGTTGGCAGATAATCCTTTATTAAAAAATACATTTTTCAAATTTGTGTTTTTTTGGATCTACCTTGACCGAACCCCAACTAAAATCATCTTAGAATAATATCTATTTAGTTTTTGTTACCTTCAATATACACCCCTCCGCTATTCTTGCAGCGCTTCATGCGAATTTTCCACTGCTTGAAATAGTGATTGGTCTTGTTTTGTGAGCTCCTGCATGATGTGGGCGGTTTTTCTTTCGCAGCTTCAAAGGACTGAAATCTTGTTTTTTTAAATGTAGATTTGATGATGGAGAACAGTTAAAATTCATATGGTACCAAGTCAGGCAAATAGTCTAAAACTGGGATGTTGTACAAGGCAAGAAACATTTTCTCAGACAATAAATAAATGCATTGTGAGCTGGCATTCTCACAAACTGTTAACCGATGGTCAGATCGAACCAGATGACCCAGGTGGTCATTATCTCTAACATCTGCTTGGCCATCTTGGAAATNTATATATATTGAAAATGAAACAGTTGTGGCTTGAGTTCTTCTTCTGTTGCTGCCTCTTTTATTGAAGGTTAGCGACCACGACAGCAAACTCTTCTCTGCCATCTTCGAGTGTTCCTCGAGCTTGTTCATTTTCTGATATTTCTCAGCCAGGAAAGCCTTTTCCTTCCTTAACCAGGATTTTCTCCTTTATGATGAATATTGAGATTTTGTTTTTATTGTTTCTTAGAACGTGACCTAGATATGAGGTTTCCTACTGCAGCAGTTCCCTTTACTTGTTTACTCTTCGTCGACTCTCGTAGTTTGTAACTCTGTCAGTCCAAGATATTTTAAGTATCCTGCGGTATAGCCACATCTCAAAAGCCTTTATTCTGTTCAAAGCTGTCGTTGTAAGTGTCCATCTATTGACAGGATATAAATCAAATGATCAAAAGTAGCACTTGGCTATTCTAAATCTTTGGTCAACATAGAGATGCGGATCGCACAGTAATCTTCTTAGTCTGGCCTGTATTTCTTTATCAGATTTCATTTTGCTTTCTATCCAGCTATCGAGGTATTATAATGGATTCACTTGTTCAAGCATTTCACCGTCTACAGTTATAGGAATACGTTGTAGCTTTCTTAACTACTGGGTTTACCTTCATTCCGAATTCCTTGCTGGCCATATTTACAGCATCAATGATATGCTACATCTGCATCAGCAATTAGTACGCTATCGTCAGCGTATTTTATGTTATATGTGTTTTCACTCCTCACCTTCACTCCGTATCAGTAATACTTTCAGAAGCCTTCTTAAATGTTAGTAGGAGACAATACACAACCTTGTCTAACCCGCTATTGATTCCATGAATTTCAAACATTATTAACCTAAGTTCACATTAATCCCCCTAATAAACAGCAGTACTTACATTATTCCAGCTGCCACTCTCCACATACTAAGAGGTCCTTACCTTGCTCTCTCTCCTTTTGGGACAACCGCAACGGTAATTCTCAAGAAATATTAGAGAATTACTTAGGTTCTTTAAGAGAATCTCTTCTTCAAAAGGATTATCCACCCCAACTCCTCAACCGAAAAATCCTTCCTTCAAACCGAACCTTCCATCCTAAACATAAATCGCCTAATGCCCGAATTCCTAATCTGGTAACAGAATATTTCAACGGGTTAGAAGGTATCAAGATCAAGATAAACGAACCTTCCCTATTATTCAGTACGATCCTTGTACCAGCTCTCTACTACTACAAAAACCTGGCATTACGTACAGGAAAGCCCTTCAAGATATACTGAACAGAAAAAAAACTATCTGTCAAAACCCGACAAATCTACCAAAACAAGGTATTTGGCCTTGTAAAAAAAGCAGATGCTTATCCTGCCCAATTATAAAGACTGGCAACACGTTCGCCAGTGTCAACACTCACTTAACATATGAGATCCAATCCTCGTCAACATGCACATCCAAAAATCGTTTATACCTGCTCCAAAGTAGTTTTTGTCCTGCTTTTTACGTAGGAAAATGTACTACGCCCCAAAATTTCAGAATTAATCACCACAGAGCATCCTGCTCATAACCACAGTTCCCTCTTCCCATAGCAAGGCATGCTCAGAGGCATTAAATGAGTTTTAATGACGTTTTTCAAGTTCAAGTGATTGATCAACTTTCCGGCACGGCTTCATATTTGCAACTGAAGACGAGAGAGTGCGCCTATATACACATTCTCAAAGCCACTTTAAGACCTGACATCAGTTGCCAACAATAAGAGGATCAGGGAAAACCCAATCGCCTTTCCCTTCCTTGAGTCCTTTCCGCAGTACAAGTTTCTCTTTACTACTCACTGACGAAGAGCGAGAAGCCTCCACGAAAATTTTACTCATTGTAAATTTTTTCTTTTTGTTTGTTGACTACACTCATTCTCTCACCTGTTCTTATTATATATATATATATATATACATATATATATGTGTGTGTGTGTGTGTGTTTGTGTATGTTTTTGAGCCTGTGTGTGTGTATAGATAACAGGACTTTGGACATTCCTAGTAAAAAGACTATTTATTACGGAAAATATTTTTATTTTTATTTAATTTCTTAATTTCGTTGAAATTATTTTAAATTCGCGTTTTAATCTTTTAAGATTGTGGTTCGTAAATTTTGTTCAAAAATTACATTAAGTAAATTCTTATTTTTTACATAAGAATTATGCATCCTGAATATTCTTCATAATCTTCTTATATAATAAAGAAACTGAAAAATAATCTATTCCATTAGTATAAAAATATAACCCATACAATTAGATAGGAAAGAGTGCTTGACAATTAATCAGATGCATTGTCAATAACTTTGATTAGAATTTTTTGACAGGAAGAAAAATCTCATATCGTTTAATCAATAAGCCATCGTTGGATCAATTCCATTAGGAATACATCCTGTGCTTTAGGTATTATGGTTGCAATTTGATAAATTATTAGATAATTATTAGACAAGAAACAAGTTGCTGAGATTATGGTTTCTGTTATGTGGAAGTTGCAAAACTGAGATTTGTACTGACTGCCCAAGGGCTAATGAAGGCCATACCTAGCTGTCTTGACCTGGATCATAAAGCCATAAATTCCCCTTGGAACCATAGCCCCCTCGAGACCTCCCCCCACCCGCCTACCGCAAGATCGCTCTCCAGGTCCAGCGAATTGCCATCCGGGAACAAATTAAAGTCACCATAACGGAAGAGAGACGGCCATCAGAACTCCAGCGAGCAAGATGGGACTGAGGAGGACTCCTTCATCTCCAAGCAGCTCGGGGTAATGGCGGTTGAGCTCGCTGGGGGGTTGTTCCAGCCGTAAACCAAACTGTCCAAGTACTCCTACATCTTGTAGGAATAATTAGAAAATTCCTAACATTTCAAGACAATTATGAGTTACTGAAAAAAGGTTTTTTTTAAGCAGATTTCATCAAGTTGGTACCATAGGAATGGTACTAATGCCCTCGTGAACTTCACTCATCGTGATCATCAAAATCATGGTACACCAGACAAGTACCTTTCCTCATCTAAGTAAACTATAACAATCTTCTTACTAACTTACAAGATATCATATTATTCGTGAATGTAGCAATATTATTTATCTGGACGCTATTGAATGCCTAAGTACGCTGAATGATATCTGAACCAATTAATTGGTCAAACTTAGGGTCGACAAATGGTTTTTTTTTCAATGATAGTTTTTTTGTGCGCAATCTATAGTGCAAGATTAATTCAAGGTTAGTCTGGAGTGTAAAGGAACACTCAAGATTAACTCAAGGTCAATCTGTAGTGTAAAGGAACACTCAAGATTAACTCAAGGTTAATCGTGATTGTTCCTTTGGATTGACCCTCTTCTTCTTTCCTAGTCCTTTCATGTGCCTCTCATTGGGTCTCTCTTTCCATTTTATGTTCGCCATATCGNAATTTTGGACTGAAAGGATTGTATTCGTTGGATATTGGAAGGCTTAGCGGCACCCCACAGTTCTGCACCGTAGGTCCAGATTGGTCGTATTATGGTCTTGTAGATGGTCAGTTTATTTTCTAATGTGAGCTGTGAGCGCCTATTTATAAGGCTGTATAAGAGTCCGTGGCGTCTGTTGAGTTCTTGTCGTTTGATTTTAGTATGTTCATTCCAGTTGAGTCGTGAGTAAAGGTGGGAACCCTAGATAACGGACTGAATCTGAAAGAGGTATAGGTATGTTATTGTATGTAACATTATTAGGAGAATCTTTTCTTAGTTTCAAATTTACATGTACGCATTTGGACTCATTTATTTCAATTCTCCATTTACTGCACCACTGCTGATTAGTTTCAAGGTGGTATTGTAAATTATTAGAAGCGGTTTTGGAATCAGGGTAGGAGGAGAGAATCGCTTTGTCATCTGCAAAGAGCGCTAAAAGAGAATTAGGATGAGTAGGGATGTCTGCAGTATAAAGGATAAAAAGGATGCGTCCAAGCACACTGCCCTGTGGAACACCCGCTTTCACAGGGTAGTGTTCGGAGTAATCTGATCCTTGCCGGCCCCTAAAGAAACGGTTAGAAAGATAGGATTTGAGAATTAGGTAGACGGTACTTGGAAATATGGATTTAAGCTTATATAATAGTCCAGTATGCCATACTCGGTCAAATGCTTGAGTGACATCTAAGAATGCACTAGGATAAAATTCTTTTCGCTCGAGGGAAGAGGAAATAAAGTCTACAACGCGAAACACCTGCTGGACGGTAGAATGCTGGGAACGGAAGCCGAACTGATGATTGGGAAGGATATTTGAGGAAATTATGATAGGCATCATTCGTTTCAGAAGAACATTTTCAAATACCTTGGAAATTGAAGGAAGAAGGATGATTGGTCGATAGGATGATGTATTGTGAGCAGGTTTACCGGGTTTGGGAAACAGGATTATTTCAGAGAATTTCCAGAGAAATGGAAAATGGGTGGTTCGAAGGACACAATTATAGAGGTAAGTGAAGAAAACAAATGCCTTTTGGGGTAGATTTCGAAGTATTAGCCTGGTGATAAGATCATAGCTGAGTGCTTTTCGCTTAGGCAGATGGTTTATAATGTACTTGACCTCAGAAGGTGTCACTGCCTTAATCGGTAAGGACATTGGTAATGGTATATCCAGTGACTCCTCAACCTCCGCGTTATTAGACAAATTGTCGGGATCTGGATAAGGAGTGAATGTTTGCTTTAGATGCTGGGCAAACATTTGGGCCTTGTCTTTGTCGGAAGAGGCCCAGGAACCATCTTCTCGACGTAAGGGAGCAGAAATTTCTTGATACTTCAGAATCCTTCGAGTAGAAGTCCAGAGGGATTTGTCTCCTTTTGAGAGGCTAGACAGGTAGGCATTAAATGCCTTATTTCGTAAAGCACCAAGTTTTTGCTTTACGAGACGAGATAGCTGGTTAGACTCCCTACGATCTGAGGGATGTCTGTACCTCTGGAACAGGGCTCGAGCTTGCCGCTTAGCTTGTATGAGGTTTTTAATGTAATCAGGGAGGGGTTCAGCTGAATTTGCAGTGGGTTTTAAGTTAGCCTTCCAAAGACATTGCTGAATCTTTATGGTAACAAACTGGAGAGGATCTTCCAGCTCTTCAGAGGTTTTTAAGGAGATTCCGAGGTCAAGTGACTCTTCTAGGAGAGTTCTAAAAAGTGGCCAGTCAATGGGACCGCTTATTAAGGTTGGTGGCAATTGTCTAGGGATAGGTGTGAGAGACAGTGTAAGGAGGACAGGTTTTTGGTCAGAGGAAAGTTCATTTAATGTTTTTACAGAGTGATGGTAGGTAATAAGATTTTTACATATGAAAAAATCTAGGATATCAAGAAGACGGTTTACGACTGTGGGCCAATAGGTGGGAGAGGACGGACTTAGAGTGGAGAGATTGTGAGAGGAGATAGCATTATACAGAGCACGGCCACGGGAGTTGGTAGTTTTCGTGCCCCACTGCAGATGTTTCGCATTATAATCTCCGCCAGAGAGAAAACGGGAACCTAAGGATTTAAAATGCTCTTGGAATTGGCCCGAGGAGATAGATTTGTTAGGAGGGCGAAGTGCGAACTAGCTGCTGATTCCTGCTGTCTGTTGGGCTGCTTCAAATCTTTGTAGACCTGGCAGCCTTTATAATTGGCGGGATGGTTTTTCTGGCAAAGGACGCAGACAGCAGGTGTACTGCGAGATTTCCGACAGTCCCCTGTGAGATGTGTCCTTCCACATTTGACACATCGGGCACCATACTCACAGTATCTTTTAGTGTGACCGTATTCCTGGCATTTGTGGCACTGAACTATGTCTCTTCGAGGGAGAGGCTTCTCCACTCGTATTCTGCAATGGCAATGTGAGGTTATATTGTAAATCTCGTCTATATTGCTTGTGGGCTCGAGATCTACAAAGAACAAGGGCAACGGAGTCTTTGTATGACCGTCATTACCAGGCCTGCTTGTTGTTATGTTAATGGCATTTCTGACCTGGAAGCCATGTTCAGTGAGCTCCTCTTTGATATAATCAGGAGAGGTTGAGTGGTGGAGGTGACGGATGACGACCCTGAATGCACGCTCTTCCTTTAGTTGGTAAGTGTGAAGCTGGTCGTTTTTCTCTTTCAGATAGCTCACTTTACCTCTGTAGGTGTCTGGGCTATCTGGCATTATTTTGGTGTCATGCTGACGATTGACACAAGTATATCTCCCGCGGCCGACTCGCTCATCGAGTTGAATGCACATTAAACGAAAATTTTGTACGTTTCTGACAAAAATGGGAGGTGGTCGGGGTATACGTTGGGTGGCGGTTTCCATCTCCTCTCCAGTAATGTTTTTAAGAGGCTGAAAAGGGTTCACTGTAGTAAAGGGTGAAAGGTTTTCATTCCTGTCATTTCTTGGCGAGGGGTGTGATGGTCACTCCTTGAGAGGTGCTGGGTCGTGGCGGAATGCCGCCTCTTATCTTAAGGAGGGGTCATGAGTGCACCACGACGCTTCCCTTTTCGCCCTCCTCTAGCAATCACCTGATGATAATGATTGCCTCCCATAATTAATCATTAATTTATACAAGGAAAAAAAAAAAGAAAAAAAAAAGTGAGTGGCCGAGTCTCGAACCTGTATCACTGAGTAATGAGTCTCGTACGGAGCCTCCTACCCAGCAGGCTGAGTGATAAGGGAGGCTATGAGAGCCTAGCGCGGCGAGGTTGGGCCGGATAGGTCTTCCCCTGTCGACCCCAGTGCTAAGGATAACAGCTACAAAAATAGTTCGCTTTAATCACTGTGTGTCACCTCGCGACGATTCGAGCTGAAATTTCACTCACATGTCAGTGACACTTCACTGCAAATGTATGTAGAGTTTGAGATCTCAGTTCTTCCCACAACTCGTATATTATAGTTGGAAAGACGGAGCGCTATATACAGGTGTGTACTGATCACTGGTTACACCGCTACAACTCGTATATTATAGTTGGAAAGACGGAGCGCTATATACAGGTGTGTACTGATCACTGGCTACACCACTACTTGTCACGCTGCACCTAAAGAACATTTTTACTCACCCACTTGACATTAGAAGTAATTCCCCATTCCTATTGGTCCGATTTGGCTGAACAAATAAGTTAAACTTCAACTCATTTAGCTTTTACCAGCCCCACTAAAGGTAATTTCACAAAGTGCAGTTTCATTACACAGACCGCACGTGTGGATGTTCAGTATCCTTTGCATCCTGGAAGCTGATCCTGGTTGTACTAACAGAAGGATGAACTTTGCCTGCTTTCTGAGAGGATCTGATATCAGAAGATAACTATCTGTATTTTAAAAGTATACTGTACTGAACTGAAGATTTATTTATCTAGGTAAATAAAATATGAGTATATATTTCATACAATGCTCCATGTAAAAACGTGCATGAATAAACGACATTTTATTGGGGTTACAGTGATCAATGGAAGTATATAATATTTATTATGATATAATTTACTAAACATTAAAATGAAAATTAACGAATTTGGAAATCATGGAAGATGCACATCCGAGTTGAGTCTAATCAAAATTCCCGGTTAAATAAGGCTTTACAAGATTAAACATACCAATCTTAGGCAGTTTTTTTTTAAATTTTAATTCCTACAGCTGATCATTTCGAGATCAAAAGACTCATAATCAAAATTCCCGGTTAAATAAGGCTTTACAAGATGAAACATACCAATCTTAGGCAGTTTTTTTTTAAATTTTAATTCCTACAGCTGATCATTTCGAGATCAAAAGACTCATAATCAAAATTCCCGGTTAAATAAGGCTTTACAAGATTAAACATACCAATCTTAGGCAGTTTTTTTTTAAATTTTAATTCCTACAGCTGATCATTTCGAGATCAAAAGACTCATAATCAAAACACAAGATTAAACATACCAATCTTAGGCAGTTTTTTTTTAAATTTTAATTCCTACAGCTGATCATTTCGAGATCAAAAGACTCATAATCAAAACCCAGGAATCTCTCAGTGTGGGCATCACAAAAATTAGACTCCACACTGTCTCTATTCTCTTATTCCTGAATCTAAAGACTTTTTAACTTTTTAAATTAATAACTTAGTTACTTAATACTTTAGGTGTTCGTAAAGATGATAGAGACTTAGTCTTTACTGTTTCAAATTAATTTATACGCGACTGGTTTCGGTGTCAATACACCATCTTCAGGCACTAGAGAGAGAGAGCACTCTTCTTGGGATACTGTGATGGATACGCCGAAACAGATGGCAAATAAAATGATTTGAAACAGGACAGAAAACAACTCTGTCATCCTTAAAGTATTAATTAAAAAGATACTTCAAAGGTTCAGGAATATCAGAATTGGACATTGTGTGAGTTAGATTTTTGTTAGGCCCACACTGTAATCTCTAGGAAAAATAAGTTTTAATTAATAATTAAAAGCTCCAAGGCGTATAAAATAAAGAACAGTCAAATAAAAAAAATCTGCAAAGATTGGAGTGCTAAATTTTCTGTCTGTCTGTTAATGACCTTTATTGAAAATCAGCAAACTTTTTTGAGATAAAAATGTCTGTTAACATTATGCGTTATATTATTTTATTTTTTGTATACACTTTTATTTATTTATTACATTCTGTTAAATAAAAACATTTTGATTACAATGAAATTAAAAATGACATTCAATGTCAATCACATGAGGAGAGAAGGTGACACCAATCTCAAAGTTATATTATTACATTATATTATTCAAATATAAGAAGTTAGTGTTCACCTGAAATCTAAATTTTAATTTATTAATTTGATGATTTGCAATTTAAAAAAAATGACTTGTTTATCCTTATAATTGTCGTAAAAGAGAACAGATGAAAAATGCAACATTTTAAAATACTCTTAGACAAGCCTTATCTTAAAATAATCCAGTATATCATTGTAACTTAATTTTTTTTCTTGTGCTAGAAAAATATACATTTATTTTAAATTAAAGGGTAGGACGCTAATTAATTAATTACTTACAGATTAAGAATGCATTATTTAAGTATAAGTCAATGTATATATACACANTGGTAAATGCACCGGCCCGGATAGCAGGGGATCCAGGTTCGAGTCCTGGCTGGGACAGTTAGATTTTTTATTCTGTTCCCTTGCACTAAAAATTATTTAATATTTATCCATTTATTCATATCTATTTCAAACGATGAAATACTTTTTATTCACTGAATTCTGAGCAAGTATACTACCCTTTATATTGTGGGATTAAATACCACAACTAATATCAGTATATAAATAACAATATCCTCTTTTTTGCTTGTTCACACTTTTATTCTATTCTTTCCTACTACTGGGAAGAATAGAATTATAAAATATATAATTTAGAAAAAATATAGTTAAATCTATCTCCCTTAATTTATGATATTACAAGTAGCGTCTCCAATACCAATACAAAGGACATGCCAATATCAGGCCAAGCCTTGCTACTCAATAAAGGATCATATTTATCTTTCCTATCACTTTCATATATTCAATTTCTTGTACAACAGGTGAATTGTTAGCAGAAACCTGAGAGTATTATGGTACCCAATCATAAGAAAATTGTCAGTACCATAAGAGACTTGTTTAAATCCCCTATTTTCTACATGGTTTTCTGTTGTATCCATGGACAAAGTCCACAGGGCTAGAGGAACAAACAGCAAAGGACCAGCCCAACCATATGGGGTTGGAATACCACATATGTAGGGAGTGAGCTGAGGTATATAAAAGTGGAGTTGGAGTGAGTGCCGGGTCTCCAACTGTCACAAACTTTCTTTTACGGGGAGCTAAGCTTTCCAAAATAAGAGATATGGTAAGTTTAATTAATGTTTCCCACTGATATAAGAGATTTATAAGTATTAGTATTGGTACACCTCAAAAATATAATTTATTATTAACCACCTGCCTAGATACTAACATTATATACGAGTGGTACATGGAATCAATAAATCAAATGAGAGAATTTCTTGAATAATGCATTAGAGTGGAATATATTTCCAGAATTATATTTAAAAATATAGCTAATTCGAGTTATACAGCAAATAGTTTCAATTTATAGTGAATAAAATTTCAAAAAAATATTAAAAAATGGACACTGTGAATTACTTTTTTTAAAAAATTTGTTTTCCATATTTAAAAGTCTATTTGAATAAGCCCTTTTAAAAAAAAAGTTTAAAAAAGGAAACAAATATTATTTATTTTGTGGTCTTTAATCCCACGTAAATTTNTTATAGAGAGAGAGAGAGAGTGAGTGAGAATAGGTGGAAGTAAGAGTTTTGTGAACACACAAAAAGAAAAAAGTACATGAGTAAAATTTTTGGAGAGATTTCGCTCTTCTTTTTCTTTTACTGTGTTCTCTAAACTCTTTATTTCACCCGATCTTATTTACTATATATATCGCGGAATGTTTCATTTTATACATGTACTTTCTCTCACACACCCTCTCTCTCTCTCTTTCAAATTCAAAAATTTATAAAACGTTAGGAAAATAGAAACATATTCCGTTGTACAAGACTCTTTAGTGTTCCAATTACTGGAAAGAAAATGTTTTACTCCATTCACTTACCAGAATCTATGTTATTATTTATATAATGTAAAATGAAGTAAGCTCAATAGATGTAGGACTTGAGTGTTACACATATGTGGACTTTTCAAAAGGCTTCATATCAGTCTGTAGATAGCCCTCAGTAGCAATGGGAGAGAATGGCGAACGTTGACGAGCGGAATTTCGTGGGAATGGCTGCCGGATATTGGCTTACCCGTCGCCCACACGCAGCCCCACTAACCTTGTTGGGACAGCGACTTAATTGCATCGGATTGCGTATTGAAGAAGTCGTCAAGAAGTCATGGCGTAATCCCACGCACTTACACCCACAACTTGGGTCGGGCCTACAACTTGGGTTAGTTCGTCCCGAATGGGATCGAGGCCGAGATCACATTTAGCCCCCAACGTTTCAGAAGTCAATATATAT